>CM035786.1:34163974-34281474 GCA_020466265.1 Siphamia tubifer
ACACACACACACACACACACACACAGAATAGTGTCTATGTATGTGTATATATATGTATGTGAGTGTGACTGACTGTGGAAATGAGCAGAATAATGAGGAAGGAGCGTCAGTCAGAGACAGTGAGGGGTAGGAGGAGTAGAGTTCATCAGTGGGGGGATTGATTGGACAGTCTATTGTACTGTATATTTGTGAATAATTCATCTCAAAGATTACACACAGAGAAAATGATGAAATCGTACTGCCCTCATGTTCTGTGCAAGAAAGTGACCGAGAGATGAGAAGTTAGTGTGAGGAGCAGCTCAGAATATTGGAAATGTGCAAATGGGCCTTTAAAATGTTAAGATCATGCAGATTTGGATTTGAGTACATTGCACTTTTAATAGGAGGGCCCACATTATTAAAATATTAGCACTGTCCTCTAGTTTTGGTTTGAACCCACTGATATTTAATGACAGTTTATGGTGCTTTACTCCCCTCCTGGATCCTGATAAAGCTAATGCATGTGATGCGTTTTATTTCTGTTTTCCCCACTCCTTTACGCACGGGGGCAAATAACTGTATAAAGTCAGGCATGGAACCTGTCAACTTTGCAGCCATGTGAGTCACGCCAACTGTGTATGGAAAGTGACAAAGTGAATGTGAGTCTGTGTCAGATCTACTTTGACACGGTTACAAACTTTTATGTTTTGAGAGGGGAAATGCGCACACACTCCATCTCCTTGTCTTGCCAGTCGCTTTGTTTCATTCACATTCACACATTCTATACACTTTTATGCACATGGAGAAGACAGAGGAGGGGGAAGGAGTGGGAAGGAGGGTAGGAGAGAGGGGGGGGGGGGTTATCAAACATCAAGACATGCACCAGAGCGGACTTGGAGCACTAACTTTATTTCACCACGACATCTGTCATAAACCTTTGCTGCGCGCAAAAGAAAGATTCAATCAAATAGCATTATGTCAAATCAGAATTCCGTGCACATTTTTCCTGCTCTCTGGCTCTTTTTTTTTTTAAACAGCCCTAACAGCCATGCACGTACACATGAGGAGACAGACATGTACATACAGCACGGATGCTACCCGGACTATTAAACTCCAAGCTGCCCGACACGCCACTCTCTCCAAACTAAGCGCACAGGCATGAGAGGACGGTTTCAAGCTCCCCTCTCTGTGAATTGATTCTACTATGAGCCTACACGAAGCTCTGCTTTTACATGCGGGGGGTGATGGGTAGAAACACCAGGTCTAGTTCGGGTCAAAACTATTCTAAACCTCACAAATTTGCACTACTTCATCCCTATACATAAATGTAATTAAGTTAAAATCACCAAAACGCGCGTATAAGTCTAATATTCTCTGTTTGCAAATGCTCACATTTCAAACCACCCCTGCGCTGCGTAATGGATCATTCCACAATTTATTCCAGGGAAAGACTGACAGTTTTTTGGGTCATGAAGCAGCTGTTCAAGTCAGCAGCCTGCACCCCCTCCGCTGGAATAAGAAATTAGTCCATTTTAAAGTAAATAACTAAAGCCTCTGGCTGATAAGACGGAATTATAGAATGGTGTGCAGGCTCAATTTGACGGGGAGAGAGCCCCCAAAACGGTTAAATCACATAAATATGACCCCCCCTTCCTCTTCTTTCTCCTCCTCCATCAAATTATTAAACACATTGGAGTTATCAACACAAGGAGAGATGGGAGCATATACCATTAGCAACGTATTCATATTATGGAAGAACTACAATTCCCTCAGCTTTCCTCTGTGGTTGTCAGAATTGTTGTGTGTTTTCAAAGTGCTGATGTAAATGCAGATGAAATGTTGTGAAATAATTTTTTGTGTGTGTTTGAAAAAAAAAAGAGGCCCCTGAAGGTCACACAGAATATCATGCGTGTGAGGTTTGATTACTAATTTTCAAAAATGATTGCCAGTGCACTGATGATAGACTTATACTGTTTTGCTTTTATTACTGTCATCACCAGCTCAAATTATGCCAGTTATCACTCTACTTAGTTGGAGTTTGACTATAATTTGATGTATGGAGCTAAATACAGAGACGGCATTCTTTAGTCCTGAGGTAATTTCATTTCTCACCTATTAGACATCCTCACACTGAATTAATACATTTGTTGAACGAAGTCTCTGTTTGCTGTAGTTAAGTCACTTATCTTTTTGACCTTTCACAGCAGGTGCAATATAGGACTTTCTGTGGAATTAATTCTGGTTTAAAACAAACATTGTCTTCCACTGTAAATCCATTAGTTAAAGATGTTTCAGATTTTAACAGGACTTAGTTAAATAGCATCCATGTATTGTGCCAACGTATAATTAAGTTTCATGAACCATAGCTACATGTTGAATCAGACGTGTGCAGACAAAGTAATTACATCTGCTGAATGTGGTTCAGAGAATGTAGATCCGTGTAAGAAAATAACACATAAGTGGTAGATTTGTAATCCTATATAATGTAAAATCAGTCAGTTATATAACTATACAGAATCATAACCAATATACTGATGTTGATTGATCATGATTTACTGAAAAAAATTATTTTTGTACATATTACAGCACAGATCTATTAATTTGTGATCTATTGGTAAATGGTTTTTAACTAGAAAATATCAGTGAATTACAGATGATAGTGTATAGACCTGCATGTATTATGAAGACATGTGCAACAAGAATAAAGCCATTAATAGTGCTGCCTTTATGTGTTGAACAGATGGTATATGATGTCCAAGTGGGAAGATTTAACATTCTAATCTGCATTTCTATAGCATCCAAAAGAAAACATGCTTTTTGTTCTGTAAATCCAAGACGCTGGAATCAAACTAAACCTCTGACAGCGCATGTAATATGTTATTGTGCATTGTGTGACATTTTATTTTCTGCAGATGCATGTGGAGGTGTCAAGGCCTCGCTGCTGTTACCCTGGTTCTTATACTAAACCCTGTTTATTTAATTAACTCAGGTCTTACTTATTTGATTTGTGTTCTTTTTTTCCATGGTTTCCTTCATTTTATCATCTTTTCTCATTCATTTGATCTGTTTGTTTCTGCACCTCCACTCTTCTCCTTCTCTCTACACCACTCTCCATCTGTTGGCCTCCCTCCATCTCTTCTTCCACCCCCTCTCTCCTGTCTGCCCAGAGTCACCAGTCATCCACCAGCATGCGTTCCTCCTCTGGTCATAATGGAGATCATATGTTGAAGCCAGCACTGAAACCCAACACGGGACGTCCACATCAAATAAAACCTGCTGTCAGCAGCGGGGCCTGGCTCTGCCAAGGAGAGTGAAACCATATCTGCACTGGCCTCACCAACACGCCATAAAATAGAAGTCTAACAGACTGACCGACCAACTGACAGACCGACAGACAGACGTACAGAGAGGCAAACCACACCTCTCTGGGAGACATTCCATTCCCCCTCTGTAAAGAGTATAGTTTTATGGCATGTTGGTGGAGGTACTCTCAAACCTCAGACTGGAAGTTTGCAGCCTTTCTCACCTGCAAAGGCACGCAGCTCTCATGCATGCTGTTCAGAATGACAAGCATTTGTGGAATTGCATGACGACTGGTGTGTCTCTGGATAAATGCCGCTCTGTCATCATGATGATATTCTCACAGATCATCTCATTCTCTACTGCGCTGATGTTCTTTTCATGGGTCTACAAATGTTTCATACTAGGCAAAGAGACCCATGGTTATCAAGAGAATTCATTTGTTTTTGTCAAGAGGGCAAATATTACATGTGAAGTACTTGCATAGAACAAAAACAACCGTGCGCGATAAAGAATACCAACAACATCCTTTTGCCAACCATGGTAACTGTATTTCAATAAAGTAGAAATTCAGGTGATTCGGTTAGCTGGCACATTAGCTGCTATTTCACATCTCAAGTCTCAGACATGTCAGAGTTTTACAGTAGAGCAACACTGAACTGGGCTGATTTACACATGTTGATCAGACAAATTCTGATCTGACTGCACCTAATAGTTTACAATGTTGCTTCCTTGGCTACTGAATTAGGTGCAGATTTTCCAGAATTTTGTTACTGTTGTGAGATTAAGGATTTCTGAGCCAGAGGTGACCATATTTGGATAATCAGTAGTAGCAGGGGCAGCACAAGAGGTGATGGTTCTAAATTTTAGCTTACTTCGATGGTTAAATGGTTGTGCAACAAAATCTTTTGATGGTCTTGTCGGTGTAAATGAGCTATAACGTAAGCATGACTAAAGCTGAACTGTCAAGAAAATTAAAAATTAAAAAAAAGAAGCTAACAGTTAATTACTTTTCAAAGGGTCCAAATAAAATGAATGAGACTAAAATGACTCCTGAAAAAAAAATTCAAAGTCAATGGGAGGCAGACCTTTTGGAGCCAGCTAGTGTCCATCAGCAGTTTGCACTAAAGCTACTCTGCATAGACTTCACTTTGACCTTACCTCTTAGTCAAAGCGGACTGGATTTTTAAGTAAGATAATAGTCTCCCTGGATTTCTGTTTTCACAGGAAACATACTGCAGCAACAACCATTGAACTAGCCTTTTGATGGAGATGAAATTAATAAAATTAGTATTATATATTTGTGACAACTAAACAAGCAAATGCTGCAATCAACAACTTTAAGTCAGTCACATTTTTTTCCTCACAATTATTTGAAATACGTTGAAGCCTCCTTTCATGCAGTGAACCTTGTGTGGAGTTAAATGTGGCCCACCAGACCTTGTACACAGTGATGGTAGAATCACCATTTTTCAGCAGATATGACTGAGATTTAATTGCCTTTTCAGTCCCCATGTGTAAGCAGTGGAGTCAGTGATCCCAGAGTAAGAGCTTGAAGATGGATGGAGCAGCAGCGGTGATGGTACTGCTGCTGGGGGAAGGTGGAAGCCAGAGAGTCCTGTTGTTCGTCAAGTAGCTGAGATTTCAGATGCTATCAGACCAGGAGGTGTCTGCTCTGCATGGCTCTGCTCTGCAGCCCTAGCACTGCACACAGCAGCAAGTTTACGTAAAGGATAAACAGTGACCTGGGGTTGTAATCCACTAGCAGACTGAGCAGGGGCTGTGTGGATTACTGGAGGCTAACTGTAGCCTCTCCACTTGTTTTACACCTCAAGAGGATCCTAATTGAGCTAAATCTCATTATTTATGGCTGGCTATGGAGACAGTAATCAGAGTGGCTGGTGTGTCTTTAAACAGATCAGTCACAAGCGGAGTCTGTTAATGCGAGCAATTGTGCATGTCGTCTGCACATACACACAAAAAGAAACGAGCACATACGTACATTTGCACAGGTTCAGTTTACAGGTTACATTCATGAGACGGATTAGCACTAGGACAGGAAATGTTCTGTGGTCATGAGAGGCTCCACAACACTTATCAAATGTGTTGCATGTTTTTGTTAGAGACAGAGATTACATAAAGGTGTTTGTGCTGCACAAACCCAGGGAAATGAACATCACTCTGCACACATGACAACTATTTTCATTAAACAACAGTTAACAAGATACTCTTCGATCCCTTATTTTTGTGATTTAATGAATTCGAGTGATGTAAATCCAGAATATTCATTACAACCAGCTACCTAGATCAGCAATTTCCCGTATTATTAAAAGGCAGGGATCGTTGATGTGCAGATATGAAGATATGAAGTTTCATTGCTGGCTGATATGAGAATTATGAATGGCGACAGAGGGCAAAAGCTGACCCTGTATGGAGCCACGGTGCTGAGGGGTCTGCAGCTTCACTGATAGACAATAGAAAAGAGAGACTCCAATGGCAGTTCACATAAATGTCACGCTTTCTGGACTGCTAATAAAAACTGAACAGGACTCACGATAAAAGCTGCGTTAGGAGAGCAAAAGAAAAAGAAATTAAGAGAAAGCAAGAAGGCAAGAAGGAGGAAAGAGAGAAGAGGTGAAGAGGAGAAGAATATGTTAATATGTTTTCAGACAAAAGGGGGGGAAAGGATATCAGATGAAATGGCGGAGCAGAGATTTGCAAAGATTTTGAGATGGTTGAGGTGAGGTGATGTGGAGCAGTGAAAGAGAAAGAAAGAAGAGAGATGGTGGTTTGGGAGTTTAGAAACCTCTCAACCATATGCATTTCTATGTCTGCAATATACATGCAAATGGCGGTATGCATGAGCGATACGAAAGCAATGAGCACAGATATTTTTTTTTTTTCCGAGTCACATTATCCTAAACGATGCCAGGCTCTAGGGCACCTCCAACCAGCAGCATACACAACTGCAGATGACACTGGACATTTAACTCTTTAAATCAGATTTTTCTCCTTGTGCATAAAAAAATTAGACTCTCACTCACATTCCAAGCTCACAACACCCCAGTGTGTATTCGTAACGGTAAAAAGTTGAAGTCATTTCTTGTGTCAGAGTGTTATTTTCGAAGATAATTAGATTTTTGGGAAGGAAAACATGAAAATAAAAGGAGATTTAGTGTTGTTGTTAGACAGTAAAACAGAGATAAACTGGTAGATTCTGATGCCTCTTTTTTGGGGGCTGGCTTTGATTTTGGTGCACAGATTGTACAGCTAAAAAGAAACATCAGTACGGACATGGAAAACCCAGAGAGACATAAACCCCCAAGATATGGAGTTCTGTTTTCAGGTACTGATCAGTCAAAGAAAGACCAGGCAGCTGGGGTCTTGTGGAAGGAGATATTTTATGGGGACACATGAATGCTTGAGAGGACATTTTACTGTCCATTTTACATCAAAGAACCTGGCCAGCAACATGAGAATATACCCAAGTGTATAAACGTGTGTGCAGTTCTGTAAAAATTTTTTGGAAGTATCAATTTGAGCTGTAAACCTTGAGTCGAGATACTTCTTCAAAGATATTTCATTTTGTCTAGGTCTATTTGAAGGTGAACATTTGGTTTAAGGCTGAGGCTGGAATACAGTTTAAGCTAAGTTTAGAGTCATGATCATCGACAGAGTATGCATTGACCCACTTCAGACCTGGACTTCATTCAGACCTAGCGTTAGCGTGCATCCTGACAGATCCAATCCTATGTGACCTGATGTAAACATGTCTTATCACACCTGGCTGATTCGAATGAGCTCCTGCATGTTTTTACAGATTACATCACACTTCTCTGCTCTGTAGCCAAGCACAGGGCCATTTCTAGCTATATACAAACTGCGTGAATTCTTAGGGCTCCAAGCCACCAAGAGGCTCCAAAGTTCCATGTTCAACCTCATTTGAAGAAAATGAAAATGTCACGTCTTCATCTGTAGGTATCTCATGTGTTTATTATATCCCTTATATATTAAAAAATAAATAAACAAATGAAATAAAGTGCAATAATAAGCTGTGTCTGGTGTTTTTGTGGCATTATTAGATCACATTCATTTGACTGCACTGTTGCACAGTTAGTGACATAGTGGGCCCATTCCTGTTAGCAAGAGTATTAAAAAAATAAATTACTGTAATGGCATCAAAATTAAGTTATGTCAGCAGTTGCTGTACTTCCTTATATGAATTAATTTTATTGATTGACATATAGAGGTTTGTTGTTTTCCTTCTGTAAGACTCAGGAGTTAAGAGGGTTCATGTATTTGTTGAAAATGTGTTGATTCATGTATTTGTTAAAATCTATTAGTACTGTTCCCCAAATAGACTGTTAACATTTATGTTTACAGAATTATGATTTGCACATTTAATTATTCTCATTTGTTATAGATGGGTAGTTGGTGTTACCTGTCCAGTCTGCCTTTCTGTATCACATGGTGGCTCCTGATTGGCTGGTTGAGTCATGTGAGTGGTTGTTGTCAGGAAGTGTTGGAACGTTTGCGACACGTGTGTCAAGTCAAGCAGTGTTCTATAGAAATCTGTCTCCATCATGTAGTCTCATTTTATAAAGAGTGCACCAAAAACATCAATTAACCCTCATGTTACACTTCAATAGGTAGGTTTCAGTCACGTGACTATGATGACGTTGTGACTTCAATTGGAGGGCAGGATGTAACCATGGAGAACTCCGCTATGGGGAAACCATTGCTAGAGAGTGCTTATTGTACGGATTTAGATCCAGTGTAAAAACACAGATACGTACAGTTAGTTTAAAATGTATTGGACGTGACCTGAATCTTATGAAAATTAATGAGTTTTCAACAGAACCAAAACATTTGCCAACAATCGAGGCTGTGGATATTACTAACTACCTGGTCCTGCAGACATCCTACTACACCAACAGCAGATGAAAGCATAGGAAAGTTTGGAGGCATACAACTTTTTTCACCAGAGTGAATGTTTTATTTGTAAAGATGTGACGTCAACATGTATTACATGTTTGTTTATATTAGTCGTTGCTAGTCGCTAGCAGTAGCAACTAATGTCAACAAACATGCAACGCATCTTGATGTGTCTACAGTAGGTAAACCATATTACAACAGTGTAAATGAACATTTAACCACAGCCTAATGATATATAGCACATCCACAAAAAAAAAGTTAGCTTTCGAACACACCTCTGACAAAGTGGACACTGCAGACACATTAGTAGACTCTGCTCCTCCCTACTGCAAACACAAACTTTTTACAGCTTATTTTTGTGAACTTTTTCCATTTCTCACCTTTGTGAATGACAAGCTTTGGTACTCTAATAAAAATCGCTTTTCCTTCTCTCGGTTAGAATGATTGGTGCAGCCGTAAACTACACAAAACATTGGCATTTTCCCAACAGAAAATGTACTCGGCTTCACTTCCTGCCCTCTGTCTGAAAATCACGTACTGACTATACTGTATAGGGGATTCCCACTTGTTGTCACATCATAGAGCACCTCCATTTTGATGGTGCTAATGCTAACTACTGAACCGCCAGTAACATTAGTCTCCTCGAGAAATAAATTGCACTTCTGAAAGTAATTAAATGAGTTCTCTGCAAATATAATTCGCGTTGGAGTAAAATATATGAATTTTCTGTTATCAAAGAAATCCAGCATGTTTGTGTGCACTAGCTAACATTAGCATTAGCCTGATCCAGTCTAGTCAGTAGTGAAAGGAATCCTGGAACTGATGTGAAAGCTGCAGGACACTGAGTGGACAAACTACTACTTAAAGGTGTAAGATTATCTAATTAGAATTGTACCTAGAATGTACAAAAATATATATTTTCAAAAGTACTTCATTTTTGAAATGGAAAACCTATTTAGCATAGATGTCTTTAAAGTGTATTGCTTTGAAAATTGAGGCTAAACAATGACTAAATTAGTAAAAAAAACAACAACAAACAAACGAAAAAAACTAAAGCTGAACTAATATTTGACTAAACACAATTACATCAGAACTGATCTAAGAATAATTTACAACTACATTAGGAATTTTCAAGGGTGACTACATGTGGGGAGAGGGAGGGACATGCCAGGAGGGGTCAAGTGGGTGGGAATCTCCTATAGCGATGTGACGTCATGTGAAATCAACTTCAGATGTTTAATTTTAACATTAGCCTGTTTTACTCATGAATTGTAATAAATTGTAACATCTTACCAGACAGTCAAGGGCTCTCTCCTAGCATAAGGGCACAGCGCCTCCTTGCCACAACCGGAGCACCTCTTAGCCATCTTTTAACCCTCCGGCACCGTACTAGTGAACTCTCACGAGTGTTGAGAGTTCACATAAGTTTCAAGAATTCAAAAGGCCACTTTCTGTGTGAAATTTTCCATAAACAACTCCAGCTGATGCGAATTATAGCCAAGTGCGAGGTGTACTGCTGACCAGAAGATGATTCGGGGGGTAGGGGCTTTACTTCCTCAACCATAGTGCAAAGTTTAATTTCAGGTTTAACAGATTGGCTTTGTTATGTTTCTTCACAAATTAAGTTCTCTGTAAGACTCACAGCTTTTAAGGTGGAGTGTTTTTTTGTCTGTTTTTCACCACATGAAGTAACACTGTGATTCTGTCCTGCTGATTTGACAACTTTGAAACTTCCATTTCTTCTATCACCTCTCCTATATGTGCACATGTTTTGAACAATTAAAATTAAAAAAAATATATATGTTTTTGATTTTCTGTTTGTAAAAGGAATTGTACAATCTGCAGATAGGTACAGTGGATCAAAATATTTTAACAAAAGTGCATTTAAAAGGATGTATAACACTAGTATAATAACAAAATACAGAACATTATCTGAAGATGTGAAAATTTTGGTATAATGTAGAAGAATACATAAACTAGATATTATGGCTATACATTAGTATAGACTATCATGATTAGGACACATTACCATATTAGTAAATATAAATATACTTTATAGTTTATCATAAAAATCAGGTTGTGTGAGGTGACCTTAAAAATGCGTATATAAATGGTTTGTATGAATACTTTGTGTTTATGGTAAATGAACAAAAAAGTGTGTTGAAGCATAGGAAGCAGAATTTATTTCATTATTAGTTCGTAAACTCCTTTTTGAGTGCAAAAAGAAAAAATTGGCCATTTTTATTGATGCCTTGACATTTTCATGATTTTGTGTGCTCAAAATAAAATTGTAGTGAACTGAAATATTATTCCTTATACCAGGGCAAGTCTACATATGCACAGTAAAAAAGAAGTGTAGAATTAACAGCAAAAAACATTTCAAATTGAAACATAAAAAACCATAAGTGAAAATACAATGCAAAGTTTTTTATTTGAGAAGACTTTTGTGTTAAATCAAATGTAGGTGTAGTTTCTACAGGAAGAGTATGCAAACAAAAGCAGATTTGTATGTAGAAATGATATATTTCTATTGTTTTGAGAAAATAAAACTGTAAATTGAAAAAAAATATGGTGGTGTTTAAATTGTAAAACCTTAATATTAAAGAACACCATATTCACACAAATATTCAGAGAATGCCTAATCTCGCCCCTATTTTGTGCCAATCTCAAGTTTCTATGACAACCCATTCTTGAAATAGAGCCAATAATGTGATTTTGACCTTTCTGCTAAGTGCAACCTTGACCTTTGACCTATTGCAACATTCATAATTTCGTTTTATATACATCAGTGTGTATAATATTATGATAATATATCCAGTATTAAGTTATAGTGTGATATGTCTATGCTTGACACACACACAGTTAATTTTGCGACATGTCACCATTGACCTCCAGAGATCTCAAAATCTCTCGGTCGTAGGTGATAACACTAATTATGAGAATTGTAGAAATATTCATTCTGCATCATTTGGTACCAATCTGAAAGTTCTGTGACCCTCCGTTCTTGAGATATAACCAATAATGTGATTTTGACTTTTTAGTTAATTGTGACCTTGACCTTTGACCTTTACTCAAATGGATTATTGCATTGATGTATATGTCTACGTAATTTGATGGTGATATCTCAAGTATTAATTGAGTTATAGCATGATATGTCTCTGCACACACACACACACACACACACACACACACAGTGATTACAATATTCTCACCCAACCAATGTTGGGCAAGATTAAAAAGAGTACAATAATAAACAAGTAAGATTTAAACAATTTAAGATTTTTTTGTAGAACGACGAGTGACTGTGGTTTAATTGTTGGAGCAGGTTGTCCAGCGATCAAAGGGTTGTCAGTTTGAATCCTAGTTCTGACTGTTCATATGTCAAAGTGTCTTTGTAAAACTCTGAAGACACTGAACCCTAAATGGCTCTCAGTTTAGTCCTGGTGGATTTAGAAAACACTCTGGGCATAATAGAGGACTATGTAAGGGGCAGTCCATTTACTGTTTACTGTATATTCAATGTTAAATCTAACTGTTACTCTTGTAAACATGTTTAAAGTTTGATGGGTTTTTTTTGTAGTATAATAAATATTCTAAATTATATGCATCTTTAAAGCACTTAAACATGACACTGTTTCTGCACTTTTCCCTTCAAACACAACATCAGCTGAGTAGGCAATCCTTCAATCCATCCCAGGAAACATTTCTGTTCAGACTGTGACAAGAATGTGGACATATGTGTCCCAGACAACCTCCAAATGCATCCTGTTTGCATTCAGATTGTACAGTAGAGCTGTCCACTTCAGGGACCAGGTCACTAAGAATGGGCATTGATGCCAGGTCTGAACATGGCTGATAGGAAGCCTGTCTGTAAACTTTGGCCTTTATATTTGGTGTGTTATTGTACACACAAATGACTGTAACTTAGAGTAATTATTTTGTTCATAATGTTTTGTGACATGAACAATATCTGCGTGAAGTCCTTTCTATTATTAATGATCCACTAATGAAGATGTCAGGGTTTTGGTATCTCAAGAACTATGCACATTTTTTTCTTGTTTCTGGAATCACTTGACTTCTAACAGCATTCTTTCTGGGCTGGGGCTTTTTTTTTTACAGACATAATTCAACAAGGTATTTCACAATTGCAACTTTAAATAAAATTAAAATAATTGTGCGAAAAACACTTTTTTAAAATGTATATACTGATATACAAATTTTCCCTGCACTACATATGTTGGCATGGCAACACATAGCATGTGTGTCATGGCTGGTACAGTATATGAAACACCAGAGTGTTATGTATGGGGGAGAGCCTGGCTCCATAAATACAAGGCTGTATAGAGCAGGAGTTTAAGAGGGCTGAGAGGTGTAGAAGAGGGGCAGCCAGTGTAAACGCTTGTCCGAGGGCGGGAGCTATAAAAGCATTAATGTATGTCCTATGTATGTGTGTGGTCTGGGTGTGTCAATAGCTCTATTAATTGCATGTGGGGGGGGGTCATCTATTTTTTCATATATATAGACACTTGCATGTTCTGTTGTGGATGTGAACTGAAACAGGCTGGATATGTGTTCTGTGTCTTGATGTGTGCTCATGTGTGTATGTGTGTGGAAGTCATTGTGAGTGGATGTGGGAGCAGCCTCCTCTCTCCTTCGTCTCTCTTGCAGTAATCAGTAAGAGTGGAGGCCTGGCCTCCTCTACCTCTCCTCTGCCTGTGGTTTGTTCACATACCGTCTCAGCCGAGCGGGTAGGAATGTGTGTGCGCGCATGTTTGTGTGTAAGCAGTGGTGCGTTTCTATGTGTTTTCATGTGTCTTTGTGAATGCTTTTGAGCGTTTACGTACACGTGAGTACAGCAATGTGTCAGTTTGTGCGTGTATATATGTGTGTGTATGTGTGTGTGTGTGTGTGTGTGTGTGTGTGTTTGTGTGACAGAAAAAGAGGGAGGGAGATGAAGAGAGAGAGATTTGGTGCAGTTGTGTGTAAGAGCAGGGGGTGGGGGTAGAAGAGGCCCTGGAAGGGAGAGGACAGAAAACCTGAAGGTAGTTAGTTGGCCTTTTCCCTGCAGTAAACAGCACATGACACATGTGCATCCAAACGGGTTTGTTGCAAAGTGTATGTGCATGAAATGATAAACATCTGAATCAGACTGCTCTGGATTTAAGCAAGTATGAGATAATACTGGTAGTAGTAAAGCTAATATAGCTGGGAATGAATGGAAAATATTGGCTACAGATTTTAATTATCCATCAGGCTTCATATATAATGTACTGGTTTTTCTTATTAGAAGAAGCTGCCGGACAATAGTTGTCCATGTTCACCATGAGGTGAAATACACACACTGTGAGGTGAAATACACACACTGTGAGCCCAACCAGTGATGTTCACAAGTCAGACCTAGACAGAAGAAAACAGAGGAAAGCATCAAAACACCACTTAGCCTCTCTACTGCCTCCTAGAAATGTACAATTATAGAGACAAATATTTGATAAAACACTCATTGACATTGTGGCTCCTAACCTTTAACCATCACACCTGAAAGGTTACGTCTAAAACTACCCCCGACCTTAACCCTGAAACTGAGGTTTAATCGTCAGTAGGTCCATCTGAAGGTGAGGACCAGACAAAATGTCCTCACTTTTTTGTCGGCTCCTCACACAAGGGTTAAAAACTCACTGGCTCTCACAAAGATGCCCATAGAAGTACACATACACACACACACACACATACACATATACACACACACACACATACACATATACACACATATATACACACACACACACACACACCACAAGTTCATTAATGAATTGTGGCTCTTGAACAAGGCACAACGCAGGGTTTCTATTACACTGGCTTGGCATGATCCCTCTGCTGATATAATCACAATGTGATGAGAGGTTGTGATGACACATGAACAGGGAATGTTTGGTGCCTCTCCAAAAATGTCACTGTTACGATAACCCACTTAACATGATGTTGTGATGACTTTGCATTCATAGCAAAAATGCTTTCCCACATGCCACTTCTATTGTATTCTATTGTATTCTATTGTATTCTATTGTATTCTATTGTATTCTATTGTATTCTATTCTATGTTGTCATCATCCAGGCCAACAGTCTGTGAGTTTATCTCTTGGAGGAGCTGGTCCATTACCTTCTACTTGTCCAGCTGTGACGAGGCATTGTGCCATTTGCCCGAATGACTTCAGAGAGATGTGAGTGCTTCGTGTCATCCAAAGTTTGTACGAATATGATGAAATCAGGACAGCTTCTATGGAAATTCTAAACCAATTGGATTGAATACAAGATTAGCTCAGTAAACCCAACTGGATGATTTGTATTATGCAACACAGCGTCAAAACTACAAAAATATTACAACGCATTGACTGTTGCAATTTAATAAAAATTACTTTTGTCCAAAGGGTCAGCGTGGCTGATGTGAATGACGTTAGATCAGAAAAAGTTGTGTATCTTCTTAATAATAAATAATTCTCGTGACCTTTTCTACAAGTATTGTCTAAAAATGTGTTTATTTATAGGTTAGTTAGAAGTTAAGATATTCCAAAGTGTATTAGTTTAAGACAGAATTCACAGATTGTTATTAGTATGTCAGGTGATGTACCCCAAACACCATCGTATTGTCAAAAACTGGCATATTTTTATATATATTTTTTTATAGCTTTTTCATTCATGTTTCAGATTGATTTCCCTTCAGAGATTCTCAAACCAGTATTAGTGTCACAATGTCAGTGGTTTTCCCACAATGAGAAGATCAGTGACTGCTTTTCACAATCCATATGCAATAATGATTCACTACCCAAGTGGGGTGGCAGCAGGTCAATGGTAATATGATGTTAAATCTATAATTCACTTTAAAGCCTGGATAGAGTATTAGATGAGGGCTACAGACAAAGAAAGAAGGCAAGAGAGTGACAGGAATGAGTGAGAAGAGCCGTTATTTTATAAAATAATAGCTGTGACAGGTTTATGGGTTAAAAGCAGACAGGCTTGTCTGTACAATAAAACTGATGTTATACCAGATACTGTATAACATCATCTTGTCATATGACCAAATACAGATTTGTAATTGGACAACTACAGTATATGTATACATCTTGGTTCATCTGTATAAAGATGAACACAAAACAGGAAAAAGTTAGTATATGTTGAATTAGTGAACAGTTGAATGAACATGTGTTTGTATTAGATATGCTACTAAAAAAGTATCTGTTTTTATCTTTTCACTGGAATATATAGGGAAAAATATAGATAAAGTTCAGAGTTCTTTGAAATGGGTTGAATATAAAGTGGGTCTACTCTACATCCATCACAGCCCTTTGTGCTCAGAGATAATCATTTGTTGACATTAGCTAACCCCTTTGTCTACGGCTATGTTTATACATAGCCGGGTATTTTAGACGACTGATATTTCCCCTTCTCCATTTTCAAAAGGAAAAGTCATGCACATGAGATGGTCTTTAGAAAAATCTGTTTATACAGTCGTGTATATCTACACTGTCAACATTATGCCAGGCCTGTAGATGGCAGTGTGGTGAGACGATCAAACTAAATTAACCAATCAGAACCCTGAAAAGAATCATAACAAAACAGTAATATTAGCCCTTTCTAAAATAGGAACACCGTGTACAGTCTGTAAGAACAGTCTGAGACAATGTACTTCCTAAGAACATGTCTATCTGTACTTGGAACAATTGGTAAACTTTCTTCCCTGTCTATACTGTATTTACACCATCTGCTCCACAATATCATTCCCTCAAATCACCACAGTGTCACATTTGATTTCAATGCATTTGTTACATCTGGTATTTACATGTCATTTATACATTTTGTACATTTTTCAAAACTGTAATATATATCATTGGTTTAGTTGCCCAAGTCTCAGTTGAGCCAACAGCCTAACAACTGCCCATCTAGATCACTCATAGCCAGACCAGCACCAACTGCATCTTGGGGATTATTTGCTAGCCAAGTCAATACAAGTCACTATTGCTAACTGAGCTGCACAGCTACCCGATTTGCAGTGCATATGCATGGTCGGTCACCATGGCCACAAAACTATGGCAACTATGTTAAGAGAAAACTGTTTTGCGGATCTTACCCAATTTGTTTGTTTGTTTGTTTTTTTAAAAAAAGAAAAGAAAAAAAGAAACCCTTTTTTTGACAAAGTTTTAATTTTTGAGTACATATACAGATCTCATCTGTAAATTGGGTAGCCACAATTGGGTAGTCACACACTTACTCTGTCAAAATGAAGGATTTCACCTCTTACAAAGAAATGAAATACTACATTTGTATCTTTACACTTCTCTGCAGGCTGTATAGGCTATATCTGTTCATTCTCTGTATATAGGTCAGTGGTGGGCTGTCAGGGCCTGCAAGGCCTTCTCTGCTGGCCTTAGAGATATATCTGAATCACAAACTGATGTTAATTATATTTTGTCCATGACAAGTTATTAAATATTTCCAAATGGTCTGTCCATTTCCTTTCATAACTTTTCCCCTGGTTGTGCTGCTTCCATGCAGGTATTTTCACATTAAAGCATTTAACCAATCACATTCAGTCATCATTTGTTGCCAGGCAGGGTCAGAGTCAAAGAACTTCAGAATTGGTTCTGGTTAACCTGACTGTCGCCATATGGTATCACAATACCACCTGCGACCCTTCCACAACCAAACCGTTTTCAAAGGAGGGCCCTTATCTAAAATCCTTGCATGTGATTAGATGAAGAATCTGTCCGTCATCTTGACTGACGCGCCTCTTCAGTCACACAAGCCGTGACTCACAGCGACAGCAAGAACAAGAGCCATACTGCAAGCAGACCATTAAAAACCCCCCCGCCATAGTATGGTTGCACCTAAACAGACCAGTGTGTTGTCTGTAAATGACTATTGTCATATGTACAGGAAAAATCTGATGATAAAAAGCAACATCGGCAACAGCCAACGGATATTCCTTGAACTTCCCTATGGAAAACAGCTTGCAGAACTTGGTCTTAACGTGTCAGAAAAATCCTCTGGCATATGTGTGAAATGCTTATGCTTGGTAGGGAGACACCAGAGTACTCTGGACACTATAAGAGAATGGAAAAAAAGCTGAAGAGGAACCGAGTGTTGAACAGATGATGGAGACATCAGCCATGGCACAGACAGACACATTCAAACGTGACAACCACAACACTGCCCGGTCATGGGAGGTCCCACCCAGCGACACTGAGTGGCTCCTTCGTTTTTCAGAAAGCCTGAACTACATGATACTCAGATGGTTGTGAGCTTAGTGTGTAGTTTGGTGAAATGCAGCCAGATGACGTGAGTCAGGTTAGGTTCTGGTGGCCTTCGAGCAAAATATAAATGTTGGTGACACTGCTGCTTCAACCAATCAGATTTTGAGTTGACAACACCAAGGTCTTCGAGCAGGCTATGGTGACATCAGCATATTCACATCCATTGATTGGATGGTCAGAGAGTGTCGTAGTCAAAGCTAACAAACTGCATCTGCATAGTATAGTGAGCTGCACCAACACGAATATAGTTGTGTTGATATATATGCTGTTTTGTTAACCCACAATGTCTGAAGGAGAAGGAGTGGATTTGGCTGCAGATTTATTGCCAATGCCATTTTCAAGACAGACTTTTATCAAGAAAATCTGGACATTGTTAAGAAAGGTCAGACAATTCTTAAGCTAGCAAGTCTGTGACAACCAGGAAATGGATTTGACTGTCACTTGCAGTCCACTAACTATGAGCGTTATGGATCTGAACGACAGAGGAATTTAACTGTTTTTGAGGAAAGAAAGGAGGATGTATTTTGTGCCTGAAGAATCAGAATATTTGGTAAATGTTACTATTTTAAAAAAGTTTCAAATGTAACAGTACTTGCGCTGCAACTGATGATGTTTCATGAAAATGTGAGAAGGGAAGAAGAGACAAGAATGCATATTGACAAACAGCCATTACTTTTATTATATGAGGATGGTAAGTGTTAATGTAACACCTTAGGATGTTGGTGGTGATCTGCCATTAAATGAGAAAAGAAGAAGTAGTGTTGATGTAACCATCTCATGTTTTCCTGGTTCCAGATCCAAACAAATCAAAGACATGCGGTCAATACAATGCAATACAAATGGATTGTTTTTTACCATTACAAACTGCTTATCCGATTTGTCATAGTGAAATGATGAACTCTGTTGAGTCGAACCATGTTAGTTCTGCAGTGGTCAACAACTGGTCTGTTTGTAATTCATGTTTTGTCTTTTGTTCATGAAGACCACTGTGCATGGAAGTAAATGATTACTTCATTTACCTTCCACTGACATGGACAGAACAGATCAGAAGGACTGAGAAACAAAATATGAAGAATGAACATGTGAAAACACCTCATAATAATAAAGGCCTTATTCTATATCAATACATGAAGATTCTGTTAAGCAGATGCAGTGGGCACTAAATAGCTATGATGCTAATCTTAGGTAGCACCAAAGGTCCTTATTTTTTCATTTGATACTTGTAATTTCACTTATCAGCTCCATCCTCCTCCTCTCTCTTTCTAGTGTATCATGGGAAGTCATACAATACACCCTTCGATAACTGTGACATCAGTCTGAGATCTCAGGTTCCCTCTTGTTTACAGGCAAACATGAAGCAAATCTGCTACTTAGTATTCAGAAATTATTGTTTTCGGTGCATGTGCCCATCATCATTGTGTGACAGGCACAAGTGCAGGGAAAAATGTCAGTTTTGCCAGTTACCTAAATCCATCCTAACAGCCACAAAATACAGATTTTTGTCCAGTCATATAAACCATTTCTCAATACACCGTCTTGTTTGTTGTCATGAAATATCATCAGTCACAGCCCAAGTACTGTTCCATTTGAATACCTGGTTGGTGTTCTTGTCTGTTACTGTAGCTTAAACCAAGGATGCACTGGTTGGTGAAAGACTTGGTTGCCAAATGATCCCACAATGCACTTTGTGCTACAGCAGCTTCTGTGAAAACTTAATTCAGAAATATTTTTTGACTAGATGACTGTAATAAGATGATGTGATATAATGTTAGAGCATGAGTGAGAGGCAGAAGTCTTATCAGAAATCTTTATTTTCATGATAAGGGATTAGATAAATTGTATTACAGTTTTGAAAAATATACAAATGCACTGAAATCAAATCAAGTAACATTGTGGTGATTTGATGGAAATATTTGATGACAAATACAGCAGAGACAGAGAGGGAAGTTCACATGTATGAGGTGTTATAATTACAGACACTTATGCTCTTAGGAAGTCCATTCTCTTACCAAGACTGTACTCTGTGATCTTAATATTAACAAACAGCCTTATACTTGCTCCTGAGTCCATTATTGTCTAGAGATACAAATGACAATGACTTCAACATAAACTTCAGGCCAGTACATTAATACTGTATGTGTGAATGTTCTCTATAATCCCAAAAAGTTTTGGCTTTTTTTTTTTTACATTAAATAATTGTCTTGTCAAGTAAAGTCAAGTAAAAAATATTAATAAAGGGAGGGCCATGGCTGAGGAGGTAGAGTGGGTCATCCAATAACCAAAGGGATGGCAGTTCAAATCCCACTCTGCCCTAATCAGGCTGTTGTGTCTTTGGGCAAAAATATTTCACCCTCCTTGCCTCAAATACTCTTCACACTGGTGTAAGAATGTTTGGTGTTGGTCAAAGGGGTCATTTGGTATCAACTGGCAGCCACACTTCTGTTCTCCTGCCCGAGGATACAGGTGTAGTTTACCACCACCAGAGTGTGAATGTGGAAGTGAATAACACCAGGGAACCATTTGAGAAAAAAAAAAAATCAGTTGAGTTTGATTTATATGCTGATTAAAACTAAAATTGTCATGCTGATTCCAAAATGATGTAAAGTTTTTTTTTTACAGCTCCCTCCTGATAAGCTGTAGTCAGATTATGATTGTACTCACCTACAGCTACATGGAAAGTAGTTTGTGCAGTTACCATGGAGACAGTGCAGTGAGAGCTTTGTGCTGCTCCTAATAGGTCAGACCAATTACAGCAGTATTACAGTAGCCATATATTTTGTAAAAAAAAAAAAAAAACATAATAGTGTTAAACATTGCAGTCATGCCTGGGTTTTTTTTGTCATATTTCATTGTATGTCAGTATTTGAAAATTCTTAGAAAACAAACATATATGTCAAGTCCAGTATTTTCCACATGTTTTAAGAAAACGGGGATCCTATAGATCAAAAATGTGATGTGACAGAGAAAAACTAAGATGAGCTTTGGATTCTGCAACTCAACAAAAATTGTGTTACCCCAGTGTAATGGATCATTAATGTAGAGAGGTTTAGGTGCTTTGAACAGTGCTATAGAAATGGAATCCATTATTATTATTATTATTATTATTATTATTATTATTATTATTATTATTATTATTATTATTATTATTATTATTATTATTATTATTATTATTATTATTATTATTATTATTATTATTATTATTATTATTATTATTATTATTATTATTATTGTTATATTAAGTGTTGCTTAATAACAAATAAGATATATGGAGAAATAACATAAAACACATCAAATAATTTACAAAAACAATTAAATAAATTAAACTTTTAAAAAAGTCATAACCAAAAGCCAAAGAGAAAAAATATATAGTAATAAGAGAGGATTTATAAACACAAATTGAGTAGGTTTGCCTGATGTGCAAAGGTAGTTCATTCCATAGTTTGGAGGCAGAGACTGTAAAAAAAAAACACCATCATCTCTCAGCTTCTTCTATTCAGTATTCACTACTGCAACATTATTTTTCATGGAATGTCCTTTGCCATGAAGGTTTTTTTTTTTTTTTTGTTTAAGCTGTGAAACTCTCGTCCCCTGCAGAGGCCAAAAATGTGTTGCTGCTGCTAAGAGGATATTCAACCTTTAATGCATGTTGCTAATGTATCCGTGGCTTCAGACCTATATGGTTCTGCTGTGACCATTGTTTGTTGTTTCCTATTTCCACTCACTTCAACCAGTAAATGGAGTCAAACCTGTTGGAGGTCAGGTTTTTCCTTCCCCATGTCAGATGGCTTTTCCGCTATCACCCTGTAAGTGACACCATGTTAAGTGCCTTGAGAGGATGTGAATTGTGACTGCTCAATTTGTGAAGTTTCTTCTCTGTGTCTGAGCAGATTTCTTCAGTTTTCATTTCATATCTATAGAACATAGAGGTGGTGCAGTGGTTAGAAGTCGTGCCTCACAGCAAAAAAGGACTCTGGTTTGAATCCCACAGCAGACCTTTCTATGTGGAGTTTGCATGTTCTCCTCGTGTCTGCGTGGGTTTTCTCCAGTTTCCTCCCACCATCCAAACACATGCACTGATAGGTTAATTGGTTAATCTAAAGTGTCCATAAGAGTTATTGTTTGTCTATATATGTTCAGCCCTGAGATGAACTGGAGACTCATACAGGGTGTACCCCGCCTTCACCCATTATAGTTGGATCAGGCCCCAGTGACCCTAGTGAGGATAAAGCGGGTTCAGATGATGAGACGAGACGAGAACATATCCCATGAGTTAAAGAATGTTCAGACTCATTCAGACTCATGTTAATACTCAGATTAATTTCCACACAAGTACCTTCAAAACACCTGATGATGAACATTAATCCAACTCATCTGAGTTCAGAAGGAATATATTTATACGATATACAGTAGTAAATTATTCTTTTTGTGCACCCTTGAAATTTTACAGTTTCCAATGGTATCATGAAATGCAGAAAAATATGTTGTATGTTTCAAAATATGTGACTGCATCAGACAAACAGATGCAAATGATTAATAACAACAAAAAATAACCAAACTAAATTATTGACCATTTCAACATGTTATGTCCTGAATGTTTTTCTGCTGGAACATCCAGTTTTGACCTCAACAGAACAGTGCATGTGCAGAAGGGAACATGTGGGTTTGCAGAATGGGTTCAATGCTTGGTAGATTTCAGTGCTATAAAATAATTTTTTAATGTTTAAATTTTTCAATGTAGTGAAATTATTCAGCATTAGTACTGTAGGTATAATGTAAGGGAGTGAGATCTTGAAACTATGGCTGTTTACATTTATTATAGAGAAACATTTGAGGTTGGATGTGATGGATTTAACATAGAATTCAGTTGTTTATTAAATTTCACTTTGTTGAATTCCATTATCTTATTATCTTAACCGTACAACATGGTCTTACCTGCACATACTAATGTACACAGCTGTAAAGTCAGTGGAATGTACCATCATCTGTGTCTCTGTCCTTCTTGTCAGCCACCGCCTAGTCTAATTCCAGCCTGCGTCTCAAAAAAGGAAAACACAGAGTCATAAACATGCCAGATTAGGTCAGAGTTAGTTTCATAACCACTCCATGACCTCTTTATTCTTCTTCTCCAGTTCTTTCTGGCTCTCTCACTCTTTTGCTCCTTTATGCATTTTTTCTTCTCCCTCTTTCCTTCCTGCTCTCCTTCTCATCTCTCAGCTCTCCACTTTCTGCAAACCAATCTGTCTTCTATTTGGCTTCGCCCTCTTTTCCAATCTTCCCTTTCCCCTTTTTCTCTTTTTATGTGCCCTATCTTCACACTCTTTCTCCCACTTTATAAGGTCCCGCTGTACCTCTAAACTTCACAAGTCCCGCACTTCTTGTATTTCCCGTTTTGCTTTTCTCATACTTTTATTTTTTCTCCCTGCTCACACATAATTTATTTTCCCTTTTTCTGCGCTACGGCCATCTTAGTCGCAAACTCTCACCAGCATGGTGTCTGTGCAAAAAAGAAGCAGCCAAGTCCATATACAGATGACTTCCAAAAACCATTAAAAAAAACACAGTGGAACTGATGAAAATAATGAGGCGTGCTGTCGTGGTGGAGGAGGAATGTCATACTACACATGACCTTTGTCTCTCTTTATTGCCATAAGTTTCTGCTATTTCTACTACTTTTAAATACTTACGCTTTAAAATACTTAAAAACTTTACAACAAAGAACAGTCTTGGTGAAAGCACTGATTATTGTGTAAATGAATTGTAATTCTAGGATTGGATCTCATGTTATAGACGTTTTTATTATTATTATTATTATTATTATTATTATTATTATTATTATTATTATTATTATTATTATTATTATTATTATTATTATTATTATTATTATTATATAATTATTGGAATTTAAAAAGTGTATACATATATCATTTTCTTCAGTTGTTTACTCATTCTTTTTTTCATATATTGATTTGATCTTTCTTTCTTTCTTTCTTTCTTTCTTTCTTTCTTTCTTTCTTTCTTTCTTTCTTTCTTTCTTTCTTTCTTTCTTTCTTTCTTTCTTTCTTTCTTTCTTTCTGAGGTTGTACATGATAAACTGAAAGAAAACCCCCCCACCCATTATCAGTTGCATCTCAGTGAGCAGTCTACCTTAATGCTAATAATGAACAACATGGTCAGACTGAAACACTGCTATGAACAAAAAATTAATAAATAAAGTCAGTATTTGATGCTTTTATTATTTGGACACTACAGTATGTATGTATTAGGCCATATATTATTAAGACCATATGTGGAATCTGCATAAAAACAAATTGCATCATATATGTTGACAAGCTAACTACTCAAGGATATTGCATTAAAACAGGAACAAATGTTACCATCACTATCAAAGAACCCTCATGTGTGTTTTATGCATGGATCTTGAATGATTTATTGGCCATAAAATTCATTGATCACAGCTTTTCAGAAACATGTAGTGTAACTCCAGAGTTGAAAACAAACAGTGCAGCCGCTGGGCATGTTTGTGGCCAAATATTCTGTAATCTGTTGTGGTAATTTAATTAGTCAAGAAAGAATGTGATTAATCAAATCAATTAGATTGCACTATGAAACATAAATCATGTTTCCCCAGTCTCATTATCAACCTCGGGGTGAATGTGTGTGTATGTGTCTCAATGTGCTGAAGTGTCCAAGTGTGACAGTCAGAGAATGTGGGTCTATCCCTCGGCAGCAACCATTTTATCTACACAGGATGATAGTGTGTGCCGATGTGCATGTGTGTGCTTATGTGTATGTGCACATGTGTATGCTGCTGTGTACGGGGGATGCACACTAGAAAGTAGCAGTAGAAGAGAAGGAGAGGGATTTGCAGGCTGCAATTATGGGTAATTTTCCAACAGCAGCAAAATTAAAGCCCCCCAAAACAAAACAAAGAGGCCAAATTTACTCCCTGGACGAGTCTGTCACTGCTGCACAGAGAATGTGAGAGAGAGAGAGAGAGAGAGAGAGAGAGAGAGAGTGAGATACACACATATGTGTGTGTGTGTGTGTGTGTGTGTGCTCATATATATGCAGTTTAATCTGATCAAAAATTGTAATACTCTTAAACCAGAGTGACTCTGAACATCTTTGGTAATGCATTGTTCAAATGGGCAGTTCATCCAATAATGACAGCAGAACGGCAGCCGAACCGACCCATACAAATGGAAGACACTAAACAGCACACTGTGGATCGACCCCCCCCCAAAAAAAAGATGGAACAGTTGTTTAAAATTGCATTGTTGAAACTGTTGAAAATGGTGAATAAACACAATAAGCACACACACACACACACATATATATGTATATACTGTATGTGTATGTATCTATATGTATGTGTGTATATATATATATATATATATATGTATATACATATGTGTGCGTATCTCTCTCTCTCTCTCTCTCACTCACTCTCACACTCTCTCTATACATAATTTTTCCCCTCTATGCCAATGGGGAGGATCCTCTCATGGTTGCTGTGGTGTCACCACAGTATTTTGTGCCATTAATCAAACCTTACAGGTCTTGTATGCTCATATTTATATATCAAGTGCATGTTATGATCAAACCTGTTCTGTGTGTTTAATTATGATGAAAGTATATGTTAACTGAACAAAACAATAGAGCAAACAACAAAACAAATTATCTGATGCTGCAATTTGTCTATTCAGCATTGTCTGTGTCAACATCACATGTTTAAAAGGTGTATTTGCCATGTGTAGAAATGAATTCTTTCAACACAAACAGTTCATGCTAAATATTGATTGTGAAATATTACCTGCTGCCATTGAAGATGAGGATGATTGATTATATGCAAAAACCAAAACAATGAACTATAAGAGGCCAAAAGAGCCAAGTGTAAATCTAATTACAGGTGTGTCACTGCTTTCAATGTTTCAGAGGTTATTGTTTAATTAGATGTTAATGGTAGACTAAGGCATTATCATTTTCCACACTATCCCCCGATAGTCTGGAAAAAATCTGAAAAAATTCCCAGCTTTTAATCAGAAATTTCTTACTCTAATTTTAACGTAGGCTGCTTTAACATTCACGCATAATGTTATATTATAATGCCAAATATATGAGTAAATTTGATGTGGGTCATGTAACACCTTAGTTTCTTTGAAGTAATTTTTTTTAATTAGGTCTAATTTCGGCTGTAATTTTCAGAATAAGATGTAGATTTTCCATTATTATGGAGGTTTTAGGAGCATTCTCTAGACGCAACACATTCATAACACATCTCATCTGCTGTTTTTACTGCAGCTTATGTCGCACAGCCCCATGTCTGTTTACAGTCACATCTGTATGAAAACCAATGAGCCAACCATTTGCAAGGCAGGGGTAGGGATGCATGGATGCAAAAAAAAAAAAAAAAAAAAAAAAAAGCCCACTTCTCTGATCGGAAAGAGAAAAACATCTACTTTACAACATTTTGCAAGAGCACAAGAGCCTTCAGCCATTTCATTTTTCAACATTTGATGTCACAAATGACTGCATGTAAATGTAAATATTAGCAGAATTAAATTTTCATCATATGTGTAAACAGTTTAGTTGTAATATTGTAATGTTCAGAGCAAAAGATGAGCATGTTTAAACATTAAGAGAAGAGTTTGTCTATGAGCCACAGCTGACCTTTTGTTTGTTAAAAACAGAAAAAAAAAAAAAAAAAAGCAACAGTTGAACTTAAAGGTACAATATACTATTATAGGGAGGTTGTCTTACAAATGTGAAGAATTCAGTTTGAAGTCCTCATTAGCCAGCTCTGAGAAAGAAGAGTAATATGGGATGGAGTCGAGTTGGGTAGGTGTGACTCATCCTGTTTCGAGAATCAGCAGAGCTGAAATTATAAGCTGGTATGCATAGTAATGAGAACAGAGCTGCCATGACAACTGCCAATGATAGGAATATATTCTCACAACATACGTACCTTTTACTCAATTTGTTTTCATACTTTAGTGCTGGGAAGGATGCCAGTATTTTACAAAAGCTCGGGATATGGTCGAGTAGTTTAATGTTTTTACAGCAGATATTTCATTGAAACAGTCCTTTAATGCTTTCATACATGAGTGAGGAGAAGCTTAATCAAGATTCTTTTCCCTCTGGATGTTTCTATTCCTCTTTAGGCATGAAAAAACAATGTGATTGACATTTTTTAATTAACCTGTTTTCATGGAGTTGCAACACTGTCCACTCAGATGGATGCCAATGTGTTTCATTGTTGAAGCAAAGAAATATATATATTGTGTATAAACCATGAAATTTTTTTAATCCTCCAAATCTGATGTTTACTCATATTTTAACAGAGTGGAAAACAAAACAAAGAAAACAAAACATTCAACAATTGATTTACATTCAAACATGTTACTGCAGATCAGGTTTATCAAAAACAACAAAGTTACAGTATTGGTACGAATTGACTTTTTTATGGGATGGTGCTTAAGTGTTTACTGTATTGGTTGATATGGAACAAAACAACAAAATCCATGAATATACAAGAGAACAGCTGTAGAATAACTGTCCACTGTAGTGACCAGTATGCATGAAAGGGTTAACGCTTTGTGCCCCTTTCCTTTGTAAACTTTCCTTTCCTTTCCTTTCCCTTCCTTTCCTTTCCTTTCCTTTCCTTTCCTTTCCTTTCCTTTCCTTTCCTTTCCTTTCCTTTCCTTTCCTTTCCTTTCCTTTCCTTTCCTTTCCTTTCCTTTCCTTTCCTTTCCTTTCCTTTCCTTTCCTTCCCTTCCCTTCTCTTCCTTTCCTTTCCTTTCCTTTCCTTTCCTTTCCTTTCCTTTCCTTTCCTTTCCTTTCCTTTCCTTTCCTTTCCTTTCCTTTCCTTTCCTCTCCTTTCCTTTCCTTCCTCGCCCAGGGTTACTGTTGGAGTTGCTGTTGATTCTAATGACACCAGGACAACCATCATTAAAAGCCAGCCTGTGTATAGCCCTCAGCACAGTAATCCCATCAAAAGGTAACAGAGTAACAACTTCTGTTTAATCCTTCATTAGCCTGACTCCTCCTCTCACATCCGAACCCCCGTTCACCAAAGCACCAGTAATTAGCTTAGTGCTAACGAGTCGCCAGAGGTAGCAATAGTTCATCTCAGCTGCTTCAACTCATGCTAAAGTTCAATGATGTTGCTGGAACAGTGGCATAAATCTGTGTCTAGTTGTCAGTATCACATACTCTTAAGTACGTCCAGACCACTATAACACATTACATTTCAATTAATCATTTTACAAATCACAAATGCAAGTGTAAATCTACGATCATGACAGAAATTTAATTCTTAAACTAGTTTTCATCCAGTCTTGATGCATGTATTAAGGAAGTTCAATTGGGAATAGAGAGAAAATCTTATTCATCGCTTTAGGAAAAATAAAAGCTAAAGCTGTACATAGTAGTTAAAGCAAGGCTATGCACAATGAGCCTAAAGACAAAAATCTACATACGCTTACATTAGTAATCTCTGTCAATCATAACTTAGAACCTACTACAGGTATGTGCTCATGTATTTCTATAGAAACTATATCCTTTTCCTATGGAAATAAAAAAATCTCTATGTATAAAAAGAAGCTAATTCATATAGAAATGTGTTCTTTATACATCACAAGTTAATCTTTACTGTTTTTAATGGCATCTCCCTGTTGTTTAGCATGATTGTACTTGAATGTGAGAGTGGGGTTCGTGTTTTTGTTTTGTTTTTATCTGCTTGTCAGCAGCTTAATGCAAAAACTACTATCTATCTATCTATCTATCTATCTATCTATCTATCTATCTATCTATCTATCTATCTATCTATCTATCTATCTATCTATCTATCTATCTATCTATCTATCTATCTATCTATCTATCTATCTATCTATCTATCTATCTATCTATCTATCTATCTATCTATCTATCTATCTATCTATCTATCTATCTATCTATCTATATATATATATATATATATATATATATATATATATATATATATATATATAGTAAACAGTCTAGCCAGTTTCTTTACTATGACAATGAATGTGACTAAAATGAAACATACTGTAACAATTGGTGACAGGCATAACACACCCTGCCCCCCTTATACACATTTTACTTGGTTTGCCCTCTCTTTTATCATTGTGAAACACATTTTTGGTGACTGTGACCTTTAACCTACATTTACCAAAATGTAATGGGATCTATTCTGGACCACCTCCCACTTTGATTGTAAATTTCATTGAAATTGATCCAGTAGTTTTTGCATAAAGCTGTTTAAAATCAAATGAACAAACTGATTCAAAAACAATACCCCTCTCTGCTTTGGAGGGCCGGGGTAATAATAGGCTTCAATTTTGTGGTTTAATTTTTTAATTTCTCAAACACACACACACACACACACACACACACACACACACACACACACACACACACACACATGTAATTATCTGTTTTTGTCTTGTCTTATTTGTCATCAAGTCTTGTTATATACCTACTGCTCACTTAATTAAAATAGGGGAAAAAAAGTGCAGTAAATGAAAGACAAATCATTTTTTGGATCATGGTTTAACTTATACCATCAGTGATACTTATGATGGTTGTGTATTTCAGAAATAATTTTCCAAATGAAGACCACATTTGTTCATCACTTGCAAGAAGTATTAAAACAGACAAACACACTATGCTGAGGAAAGATCTGTTCTCTTTCTTTCTACTTGCTGCTCAGAGTCACTGGAGATATCTCTACTGCTCTCATCCATGACCAGACCTTTGGTACTTTTTCAATACTTTTCTAAGCGAATATGTTAGAATCTATCATGGTACAGTAACAGCCCTTTTGTTGTTCAGGGCATATTTCATGTGAAACAAGAGATATAGTTGTGACTGTTTTTTTTATATAAAACTAAATGGTGCCCACTTATCTTAAAGACAAACTATGACATTCTTGACTTGGAGATGAATCTAGAAATGTTGATGATAAAAATGATGAAAATGGACTGAAAAGCCTCTCATTGTTTACTGACATATAAAGAGAAGGGGAAGACACTTTCCTTCTCTCTGTGTCAAATCAACTTGAGGAAATATGAGGTTTTTGTAGCTGCCATTGTGTGGATCTATTGACGGTGAACTGAGGAGAAATGGTCAAATTTGCAAACAGTGACTGCTGATTATACTTTTAAGTAATGCTGTCAAGAGATTAAAAAATAAAGAGACTACTTAATTATTATCTGCAATTATTTAATTTAATTATTCTCTTTTTTAATCTCACCTAAAATTGTGGAGAAAAATCCACAACTTGATGTATTTTCATTCTAATTCATACATTGTTTTTAGCAAATCAAAAGATGAACCTGTAATAAAAACATGGCTTTACAAAGTCATTTATTGTTTGTAACTGATTTGAACAGATGTTATCATATGCTTTTACATTCTACTGTATTTGAGACTAGTCCTATGTGCTGCCTGTAACCTTTAGTTTATATTGACCTGTGCTTTTATCAATCTCCAAATAATTTGAAAATAAAAATAAAACATCAGGGCAATATAAAGTGCTATAAGTTAACACATAAAAAACCAGTAAGAACACTTTTCTCATCAATACAAGTACAATGAAAACTGAATTTGTTGCTTTTCCTGCTTCAGATAATGTCAAATACACAGACCCATCAATCAGTACTTTAAGTTAACATATACACACACACACACACACACACACACACACACACACACACACACGCAAACAGTAAAGTTAGAGGTTAAATTACATTAATGCGATTCAGAAATAATGCACTAACTATAATGGTAATTAGTTAATTTTACATGAAAGGGTTACATTCCTACTTTTAAGTTCCACTAATAATAGTTATTAAAGGAAACACAATGTATGTAATTTTTATTTATTTCTGACATTGTTGTGATGATGACTGTGAGAACACAGTCTCCAGCCAGACAGTCTCCAGTCCTTTTCAACAGTCACACACTGTGGAAGGAGAACAGGTTGGACTTGTACTGCATTGTGAGTAAAGCTAATAAATATTTAAATGAACTTTGTGAGGTTCATGAAAATACACCAACTGACAGGTCTATACTTATCTCTTAGTCACACACTGTTTGTGTGTATTTGCTAATGTGTGTGTGTGTGTGTGTGTGTGTGTGTGTGTGTGTGTGTGTGTGTGTGTGTGTGTGTGTGTGTGTGTGTGTGTGTGAGAGAGAGAGAGAGAGAGAGAGAGAGATTTTGTCTTTAAGGAGAGGTGATAATAATAAAAAAATAAATATAATGCCATAAATTATTTTAACCCCAGTGTTACTTTTGTGTCAGTTCCCAAATGTTGTCTCTTTTTTTTTTTTTTTACCTTTTTAAAATGATTTACCACCATTTATTACTATATTATCTTCCTTATTTTGTGTTTTTGTCAAATAATTTTATTTTCTGATCATGTAGATGTTAAAGAAATACTAAAGGGTGACGGTTATCATCAGAAACAGAGAAAACTTAAGATTTTTTTTCAGGAAGGATATAATTAAGTGAACATAAATCTAAGTATTTTATGTCTAATCACTGTCACTGATCAAACTCCATGGGTTTTTACAAGTAAATCAATGTAGAAGACGATGGTGTTTCTACATTCACTATGGAGCCTCTGAATATCTAAATGGGTCATATCTGATGACCATGAAAACATGACAAACTGCATTTGACCTCAATTATTTACATGTATTGATAGGATTAGTGGATCAGCAGGGATTAAACACTTTAGAACAGTGGAGGATTTGTTACCAGTGGGTGTTTGGGTTTTTATGGGTGAGAGAAAGTGTCACTACTGAATGAGAAAAAAAAATATCTAACGCTGCACAGGGAGATCTGTAATTGATTTATTATGTGTATATTTATCTAAATACTCCAAAGCACTGTAGAGGCTTGAATAAATCGTTTTTTAACCTCATTAATGAGCTAATAACAGGTGAGAGCTATTCTGTGTGTGACTATGAAAAACCTAGAGCTGCATTTCCAAAGCAGCCACAGTGGAGTTGTATATTTTTAAGTTAATAAGTGACTTTTCACAAATGGAAGTATCATTTGCTACACTCTGATATTTTATAATCATTTAGTACTGAGGTAAAGTACAACAAATCACAAAACAATTGTTGCCAGGGATAAAACAAATCCCACCCCTCACATGTATGTGTGTTGTTTATTTTGGCATCACTCCAGCTGATGTCATTATGTCTATATGTGCACTGATGTCAGCATGACACAGTACAATGACCTCTACATATGTGCCAAGGTTTGAAGTAAACTGACACAAAATGGATTTTTTTTGTAGACATGTGAAATTTGACCCAGTAAGTAAATGAGGAAGGGGTGAAAATTCATTAAAACATTTACCTTGATCTACTTTTACCAACATTTAACCACATCTATTCTAGGTCACTGATAATCTATAACCCAGTTTAGTATTGATCCAATCAGTAGTTTTGCTGTGACACAAATTTTCCCCATTATAAGTACATGGGGAAAAGAAAAGATGTTGAAAATTCATCAGAAACGTGAACTTTGACCTACTTTTTCCAAAATGTAACCATGTCTATTCTGGGTGCCTGGAAATCTATAAAACCTTATTTAATATGAATTCAATCAATAGTTTTGCTGATAGAATGTTTACAAACAAACATACTGAACCAAAAACAATCCCCCTTACCTCCCCTTCGACACACACACACACACACACACACACACTCACACACACACACACACACACACACACACATGTCTCATGAGGACCAAGTTTGTAATCATCACATGTCGGTAAAGTGGCCCTTTGATAGTGAGTGTAAATACATCTTCTTTTTTTAATTAAAAAAAATATATATTTTTTTAAAAAGGAATGAATGAATTTAATTTAATGTAATACAATTTAATAAGAATGAAATTCAAATATATATATATATATATATATATAATAAAATAAAATACATTAAAATAATAATAATTTCAAAAGTAAACATCCTCAAACCTTTGGAAAAATAGACATGTTTTGCTTTGTACTTTTATTGGGACTTGTGGGGGGAAATAAATAAATAAATAAATATATATATATATATATATATATATATATATATATATATATATATATATATATATATATATATATATATATATATATATATATATATATATATATATATATATATATATATATATACATGCACTAGTAGGGACCTGAATTTTGGTCCCCGTGGTGACAGAGGTCCCCATGGTGTGACTATGTGAATTATGTCCCCAGAAAAATAGGGATGCAATAACACACTTACACACAAATCTAATTTGCTAAAGGCTTGGCTAGTTGACCCCCACATGCAAAATATATATTAAATATTCACCTGCTTTGTGTGTTTTGTGTTGAATCACATCCATGTGATCAATAGCAGTTTTTATGACTCAGTTGTCAAACCATGTGTAGACACATTTAGACTGGCAAAAAATATTCTCCAACATCATATTTCAATATCATGTCTCATGAGGCATCTGTAAGTAAACCATAATGCTCCATATGCAGGTGTGTTACACTTTCTGTTTATAACAATGTCTCTAAACTATTAATTTGTCTGATCATTGCTCTAAACAAAAAATATATTTTAAAAAAAAGGAGAAATCAGACAAAATCATTACAACAGTAGTGTTTTGTTTTGTTTAGTTTTTTCCCCCCTGTTTTGTAGTTGTTAGCTGTCATATAAAATCATTTATGAGCAGATAAACATGGATTCATCAGTACTGGTCAATGCAGACATGTGAGATGTGTTCTGAAGTCCATCTGAAATGGATCTGGACACCATCTAACCATGTCTGTATTCAAGCTGTTTGGGTATGAACAGGTTCTTTGTTGAGTCCTGTTGGTTATCACAGTTCATGATGAATACCTGATGTTCTGTTTATTATGAACAAGTGGTTTGAAGTAGTTTTTCTGGGGGTTTTTTCTGACAAATTAAATGTGAATTTGTTAAAAGAGATCTTAAAAGTATTCAATATCAGTTGGTTGAATCAAACTTTATATCTAATGATGTAAACTAATTTTAGATTTTCTCAGAGCTGAAAATAAATGAAGTGTTATGTAAATTACCACATGAAAAAAAAAGTTGGTTGTGATTTCCTCAGATCCTTAAGTTGAGTCATAACAAAAAAAAAAATAGTGACTTTTGAACTTTGGAAATCACATTCCAAACAGTTAATCTTTGAGTCTAATTGAATATTTGGGCCTATTTTAAAGACTTCCTGTGAAATTACTCCTGAGATAATGACTTTTAGGCTACATTTATATGGAGATGATCAGAAGAGAAGACATCATCTTAACCTTTTTATTAGCATTTACACATGTGTTGTTATTGAGAAATCTCCGATGCAAGAGTCTGTGGAATTGGATTGGATATGCATGCCAGGCTGCTAGATGGTGCTGTGATAGAACACTGCCTTGTTTTATTAAGCTAATGTGTATAGTTTTGCATTTTTGACCATGAGAGGGAAACACAACAGCAGATAGTTTTCAAGATATCCACTCTGGAATGTGCCTTCAGATTTTTTTATTTTCAACCCGTAAAAACTCAGTTCTCGTGTCACTTCCAATAAAATAGTTTGTCATTTTTAGCCACATTCGTCCTTGTATTAATGCCCCCTGAGTATGTAAATACGGAAGTTATTTGTCCATTTAACAAAATATGATATGAATATATATTTCAGACATACAGACATGTATGAAGGTGTAGCAACAGCTTATTTATGGCGACCATATATACAAGAAAGTTGGATAAATAAAACAAGTGGTGCCTGGCACAACACACCCCGCCTCCCTCACACACACTTTACATGATTTGCTCTATCTCTTATCATTGCCAAAACACATTTTTGATGTCTGTGACCTTGACCTTTGAACTATATTCACCAAAATATAATGAGATATATTCTGGACCACCTCGCACCTTTCTGGAAAATTTCCTGAAAATTAGTCCAATCGTTTTTTTTTTATATATAAACATGCTGACAATCAAATAGACCAACAGACAAACCGACTCAAACACAATATAAGATAAATAAAAATGGATTGGATATAATTTTCTAGATGTAAATCAAATTTTAAATGCTTCTTTCCGTACATTTATTCCCAAACTACAAATGAATGCAACTTAACCTTTGTGACCTGAGTTCTAACCTTTTAAAGCATATAAAGCCCATGCATTAGCAGAGGTTTCAGCAGCGCATTGGCACCATAAGTAAAGTCAACCCTACCCTGAAGGTGTTCACATTGTGAATTACCACTTTGGTAACATGCTGTAGAGGGATCACATCCCCATTTTGATAAATCTCTCTTCTCTTTTCTTATTTTTTTTTTCCTTCCCTGTGATTCTTTCACCCTGTCAAGACGAACCCAGCTGATCTGTTCAATCACCCAGGAGCACTGAGGCAGGACCCTGTAAAAGGTGATTCACTCCATTTCAGCCCTCCATACACCATTTGTCCTACTCCTCTCATCCCGTCTTCTTTCTGTTTATAGTTCCCGTCGGTCAGCCATTGTTGACCTAACAGCACTGCGTGACATTAAAGGAAAGACCGTGAAAGGCTATTTTTCTATTTTGCATGGATAGTTTAGTTTATATTCTCGAGCTCTTTCCAAATAAGAGAACGCACCATAGATACTCCTATATTTATTTTCTAGAGTAAACACTTCTGTTATGCAACTGTCACTTGAACCAGTTTATTCTGGTTGGGATTTCTTTTCTGTAACTTTTGTGACATTCTTAAATTCTTGACAGTTTGTGAAAAGCTGCTGAGTGCTAACAGGCACACTGTGTCTGCTACCGCTGTCTTGTTTGCAACCAATGACTGACAACACGTTACTGATGCGGACCCAGATCCCAGCACTTCCCAAACTTTTGTACATGTCGTCATTACAAATTAAGACTTTGACAGCTTCAAGTATTGCTGATAGTTGAAGCAGGATTAGCCAAGGGAGAAAAAAAAAACCTCATAAGTAAGTGGAGACTCATATGTTTCTCAGTCGAATGATTGGGAAACTTAATTTGAACAAAAAAAAAAAAAATTCAAGAAAGTCCTGTATTTGGCCAAAAATATGGTAAACAATTACCCCTATTGTTTCAACCACTGACCCGTGAAGACTGGGAAGTGACTGATGTCTGATTGTATTGTGTTATGTGCCCTCATCTGACTTCAGTGTGGCTAAGAAATGTAGGGGAACCAGGCAATTATTTCTGATTTATCTACTTGGACAAATCCTGGCATTCTGAGCAGAGTGCCCCAGTGTCTTGTTGAGGTTTGTGTCCTCATTATCGATATTCTCAATACTGTTGGCTCACTTCAAGCTTTGCCAAAGACATCCAGCTCAGTTTTGGGGTCTACTGCATGAATGATTTTGAGAAGCCTGATTTTTTATTTATTTATTTTTTTTCATGTAAATGAGTTCATGGGTGAGTGGGTCATTAAAAGAGTAGAAGCTGCCCTGATTTTGTCTCAAAGTGAAACATAATTGACCATCCCAGATTGGATGTAATGATGAAACCAATCTGCTGAATAGCATGTTTATATTACGGTGCAGAGGGAGGCTTTTACTGATCCACGATTTGTCAGAAATGTCAAATATATGTTAAGTGGTTTTGTCACGTTAAGGCAGACGTAGAGCAGGGATTGTAGATCCAGTTCCAAATGTGATACTTGTTATCATCACATTTACCACACTGGCCTGCTATTTAAAAGCTTATGTTTGATACTAAGTGGTGCAGTTTTGTATATGGACATGATCTGGGTGCAGAACTAGAAGAGGACTTGGACAATGCAGACCTCCACCAAGACCCAAAGCCCACTCTTCAGCTCATAGCATAACATTATTACCATCAGCAAGGAACAGTGGAGGTTATGTTTTCATTGGGGGTTTGTCTGTTTGTTTGTGTGCCTGTTATGTGTGTGTGGTGTGTGTGTGTGTGTGTCTGTTTTTTTTGTTTTTTTGGGGGGGGGGGCTGATCTGTCTTGACGGAGGTCTGTGCTCTCTGAGTACTTTCATACACTGGAAGAAATCTAAATATGACCAAGTGCTAACAAAAAAGAACAAAAAAGAAATATTTTTTTTTGTCATTTCAGCCCAAGGCTGAATCCCAATTCACCTCTTACCCTTAACCCTCTGTTTTGTGCGTAGGGGTAGTGTTGTTCCAATTCTCAATTAGATAGAGGGGAAGGGCTAAGGCAAAAGGCTGTATCATTATAATTCTTGAAACAGAAGCTGCATTTCCATTGCAGTTTTTTGCAAAGCAATAGCGATATTCCTAAAATTTCAACAAAGTATATTTGCACGTATATTCGGTTGTTCTAGGCAGGAGCTACATAACTCTTGTGAAATATCATCCCACGAGATTTCACTGTTGTCACTTTCGGAACTTCAGATTGATAGCATTAGCATGAATGAATCGGCTAATTCTCTTGTCAGTAAATGTCCCTGGCGAACTCTTTAAAGGCACTAACATGTCAAACAAACCAGCATTATAAGGGTCTGTACATGTGGTTCCTACATTGTCAGGTCGAAATATTAAGTGTAAATATGCTCAGCTCTTAACAACAACAAATTCTACATGTATGTAGTGCTTTTTATACGGTGCCTGTACTTGACCCTTTACAGAACAGAGAATATATTTCTCTGTAATAAACAAAAAACAACTTAAATATTCTAAAACTAACAGATAATAAAATAAAACCTTCACTGTGCCAACTGTAGGAATCACCCTGATCACCACTCCAAGAAGCCTGCATCCCAGCAGCCAATGGTTGCTATGGTTACAGCGACTGCAGCTGCCATTTTCACTCTGAGAGAAGTGATCATGTGACCATGTACGTCACATCCTGTGACATATAATTGGCGAAAAGTGTTTCCATTGCGCTTTTGTGATACATTAGAACATTGAAACACCTGTATCGATATTTGAGTGTTTTTAAAAAATTCAGGTGTTTCCATTACCAGGTTCTTATAACGATATTTACATTTTGTGAATTTCCAAGGGTAATGGAAACGCAGCTACTGATAAGATAATCCATGACCACACTATGAATGGATGGATAATAATAATAATAATAATAATAATAATAATAATAATAATAATAATAATAATAATAATAATAATAATAATAATAATAATAATAATAATAATAATAATAATAATAATAATAATAATAATATATTGTATTTATATAGCACTGTTTTGGCCACTCAAAGTGCTTTAGATTAGTGACTCATTATTCATTCACTCTCACATTGTCACTGTGGTGGTGGTAAACTACAGTTGTTGCTAGAGTTGCCCTGGGGCAGACTGGCTAAATCATGGCTGCCATTTTATACCAATGGCCCCTGTGATCACCACTGAGTGAGTGACACCGGAGGCAAAGAGGGTGAAGTATGTTACCCAAGGACACAACAAACGGACTAACACAGAGTGGGATTTTAACCACCAACCTTTTGGTTACTGGATGACCCATGTATATATAAAACTGATGATAAACCAACCAAAGCTGTTTCTACAGATAATATTTAAATTCTTCTGAGTTTTCAATACAATATACACAATATATACAATATAATAATAACAAGAGCTGTGAACAATAATATGCGTGGATTATGACAAATTAGTACTTTATATTAACTGACTTAGTTTATAATTATTCTTGTTACTAAAATAAGCATATTAGAAAATAAAAAAACAGTTGTGCCTTTAAGGAATAATGCTAAACAGGAACACATTTTGTTGAAGGCTGTATATTGTTTTGTCAACCATTTGACATAACTGTCAACATTTGGAAATCGACTGTGACATCTACTGTGTTAAAACCTAAGAGAGGTGTTTACTTTCCACTTTTCACTCAGCTGTATCCCACAACATATAATCTTTTTAAGCGCTTTGTGTTGACTGCATTTTACAAAATATTATGTGTCAACTGTGTAGGTACTGACAGCAGTATTGATATTGTTTAATTCTTGGTGTGGAAAGCATTAATGGGGGTAAGAATAAAAGAAATCCAACAGCTCCATTTTGTTGTGGATGTGCTCTGAAATTCCATGGCTTTGTCCTTGGTCTTTTCTGTACACTTCCACTGAATTATATGCATATCATTGAAGTAGGTTTTGTGTAATTTTCTGGCAGAAGATCACATAAAATCCTTGGTGTAGATAACTATCACTGGTATAAACGTACATGCACAAAATACATCTGGTCTTCTTAATAACACCAAGGACACCATATTTCCATTATTATTATTTAGGTTTTGGAATTTTTTTTGTTAAATGTCCTTGGTATTGTGTGTGGGTTTTTTTATGCATGAGGGAAATAATTTGTTAAGATGCATTAAAAATGGTTGACGGTTATATTTAAAGGATGTTAGATTTTAAAAAATGTTTTTAAAGTGCTAATAATTGCACCACTGGCATTTCCAACAGAAACCCTTGCCCCTTCCTACTAATCCATTACCATTCTTTACTTTCATTCTGTTATAAAACAGCAGATCATCTTGCTCTTCCATTCTACTCTTCTCTCAGTACAGCTTCCCTACCTTCACCCTCCCTCCCTCTGTCTCTCCTTCATCTTTTCTTCTCTTCTTAAGTCTCCACCCATCCCCCTATCCAGTAACAGTAATTGACACTGCTGAACACAGTGTATGTGTCATATTCTGGTATATGTAGAAGCCCATTCAATTAATTCTCAGCCAGTCGTTGTGGCACGCAGCCATAGAGGAAACATTCTCTAGGAGTTGGCCATGTTGATCCAGCTAATCATGGCTTTTTCTATCTTGTAACCATGGTTGTGGCTCTGTTGTAGCCAACAGAACAAAACTGATATGCTTCTAAATCCTCATTAGTCATGCCAAACTGATACATGTGCACACATACCTATACTCGTCCAACATCCCACTTTATATAATTCAATGACAATAGAACAATGACATAAATACCACGGAGCAGTCAATTAATCAAGGTTTTGTGTTAAAGTTGGAGTTTGTGTGACAGAATGAACTTCTACCCACCAGTCCATACCATCCTATCCAAACAGAAGACACTTACTGATGTTTCACAAACAAATCATGAATGGATTTATCAGTGCACTATATTGTCATCTGCATACAGTGATATATACTGTATATGAGGTATTAATGTCAAACATTTGTTCAGTCTATTAACACCCATGTTATTAAACATTATTGATTAAGACACACTAGACTTTGTCTGCATCATTTTAAAGATTTTCTTTCATTTCAGACAGACTATTAATGACTGTTTGAGTGGGGTTTAAAGTTATAGTGAAAACATTGCAACTGGTTTATATATATATATATATATATATATATATATATATATATATATATATATATATATATATATATATACATATATATATATATATATATATATATATATGCTCATGGGTTTTTGAAATAATTTGGCAAAACTATAAGACATTTAATTGTTTAGTTACATGTCAACTAGATTAATAATGCATTTTATGGGCCTATATTAGTGTTTTTTTCAACTTTGGGGTCAGGACGACACTTTGAATTTAAGTGGGGTCACCTTAAATGTTTAGTATTGGATTACAAAAAAACAAAACAAAACAAAAAAAAAACAACTTGTGAGTTGAGACGCCAGAATAAAATAAAACTCTCACTTTGTGCAGTTATTTACGCTTGGCTTTTCTGCCTTCATCTATAATAATATATATTATATAGATGAAATGTTATCTGAAATTAACATTTATTTACTACTACTACTACTACTATTACTACTACTACTACTACTACTAATAATAATAATAATAATTTACAACACAGATAAGGTGATACTAGACTAATCAGTTGATATCACCATATCTTCTTTGTCATTTGAAAAAAATGTAAATGCCACATTTATCAATTAATCAATGGAACTTGAAAACAATCTCAGACATAGTTTTTGTTTTGTTTTTTTGTGATCATTTTCTTCAGAATCAGTGATTCCAGTAAAGCAGTCTGATGTTCGCTGCCAGAGCCAAATTATATCATCATTAATAGTGTATAAATCATTGTATCATTGACGTTTCATGCAACTATCTCACTTTAAACAGATAATAACTGAGGTCACAGTTCCAGATAAACTGTGAGGTGGAACATTTGTGGTTTGAATCTAACCTTGGTTCAAGGTAATTACCAGGTGACCTGCACAAGTTTGAGGTAAACAGTTCCTGTAGGCAGATGTATGTAAGGATATTTTTAGCAACTGCAGACCCTCTTTACCCCACACATACACCATATTCCCAAAAGTACCTCTCCAAATTATTAAAAAGAGTGTTCTGGTCACGTCCATATAGCCACAGGTGTAGAAAATCAAGCACCTGTGCACATGTGCAGACTACTGAAGAGGTCACGCTTACAAACTGAGTGAATTCAAATATGTTAATATGATAGGATGCCACTGGTGCAATAACTCCATTCACAGCATTTTCTCACTGCTAAATATTCTACGGTTAACTGTTAATAAAGCACAAGCAATTTATACAACAGTAACTCAACCACAGAATAGTAGTCCATTTAAAATTTTAAAAAGATCTGCAAATAATGAGATGTACAATGTACAGAAGTTGTCACCTTTCTGCAGAGTCAGTAGCTGCAGACCTCCAAACTTCATGTAGCCTCCAGATTACCACAAGAACAATGCAGAGAGCTTCATAGAATGGGTTTTTATGGCCAAGCAACTGCAGTCAAGCCTTACATCACCAAGTACAATGGAAAGCGTGCATGCAGTGGCATAAAACATCCTGCCTCTGGGTTCTAGAGCAGTGAAGACTATTCTCTGGAGTGAAAAATCATACTTCTCTGTCTGGAAATCTGATGGATGAATATGGGTTTGGCAGGAGAACAGTACTTGTCTAACTGAATTGTGCAAAGTGTAAAGTTTGTTCAAGGTGGTTATGATGTGGGGTTGTGGTTCAGGGGTTGGTCTTGGTACCTTGTTTCTAGTGAAAAGAACTTCTAATGCTTCAGTACAGATATTTGGGACAATTTCATGCTCCCAATTTGAACAGTTTGCAGATGACACATTCCTGTTCCAACATGATATGTACAAATGCACAAAGTAACTCCACTGGCCAAAACAGACTCCTGTCCTCAAGTGGAGAGAACACCGTTGGGACAAACTAGAATCGGTCTTTGACACTGATGTCACAGACATGCCCTGGGTAAGCAAACAACAAATACTGTTTACTAATGAAGAGGACCGTTAAGGACATATAATAATGGAGAGAAAAAAATTAGTAAAAATTCCAGGGATTGGTACTTTGCTAATTTGGCCTCTATAAACAACATTGATGCGTAAAACTTGAAAAAAAATAACACTTGGAAAGCTACCAAAGCACTTCTGACTTCTAAGTGTTCTGTGGACATTGCTAACTATCTAGTTTTTTTTATCGCATAAGTGCTTATACTTTATCAAGTGTTTAAAAATGACAAATCTTTTGACACTTCTCCAGTGGCTGGGTGCAGGATCTTAACTCATTTTAACCAAAACATTGTGCAAACACAGTCATCACAGAAAACGTAAGCAAACAACCTGATGTCTCTTTGTTATGGCCTTTGTCTTCCATCTATATCTTTTTTTCTCTGTGGGAAAAGACAACAGACGTAGACCATGGTCTACCACTCTACTGCTATTTCATCCAGCTACTCATTTCTCACACAAGAAGCAATCCTTAACTCTCTCATCCAATCTCTGATGCGAAGCTTTGGTGATCTCTTTACCCTCCAAAATGGCAACAGCTACAACTGTGACATCAGGTGTCAAAGACTGATGCAGACTGTGAAGGCTGGTTGTCCAACAGCAGTGTCTGACCTTACAAATGTGCTTCTAGAGGAATGGTTAAAATTCTCATGAACACACTTATAAAAGTTGTGAAAAGCTGAGTTTCAAAAGGCAGGTGTTCTCTATAATAAAGCCTATAGATAAGAACGTGATACCCAGTATGTAAAGGTTGACATCCCAGTACTTTGGGAAACATATTGTAGCCAGTGGTGTAGTGTTTTTTTTTAAGTAATATAGAAAAACACCATTTTAAAAACACTGTCATATAAGACTACTTTGATTAGTCTACCCAAAACTCCATCAGTGGTATTTACTCACTATTATAAAATTCTGAAAGATCTCATTCCGCTGAAAACCACTTCCTTTTGAAATCTGATGGGTCACCCCGAGTTACCAACACACGCTGCATTTGAAAGTGGTCACACCAACCACAACACCGCCGAGTAGTCCCACCCTGTGACACTGATTGGCTCCTTTACCTAGACTAGAAAAACATACATTCAACAAACTTGTCAATACTTTGAACAAATGTTTGACATTAATACCTCATATACAGCCACGTCAAAATGGTGTATAAGATTTAAGTTTTTATATTACTGATGTTCAAGTGAGATTTTCAGACACATTGTCAAAAAGACAGACATCGAAAACCCCCTTACCTTCTGTTTAAAGTTAACTTTGGACTTTTCATCAGTCAGAAGGACCCTTCCTCACAATTTGAGGCTTTGCACAGGCTCCTTGATAAATGAATTCTCTGTGGTGAAGCTTTGGGCAACAACTTCAAGTGGTAAAATCTTACAAATTACAAATCTGAACAAGCCTTTCAACAAACTGAAGACATGGAGGACACTTGGCTGATGTGGAAGAAGACAAGAGCATGAATGAATGATAGTTTGTGCTTAGTGGAAGATGATGATTCCTCATACATTTTTGGAGGATCACTTAATTTTTGGCTTCATTCAGTTACATATTTCAAGCTCGCTGAGAAAGAAGAGCTGAGAATCAGTCAAACTCTTCAGACAGTGAATGACTCCCATCAGTAAGTTTGGGTTTTGTGGACTGGTACTATTTATAAGCTAGTGTTACAGTTGTGACTCACCAACGCCTCTGGTTAAGGTCTTTTTCTGAGATCCTACACAAAACAATGACCACAGTGTTCATTGTACTGCTTAATCATCAGTGCATTGCAGGATCTGTAAGGTGCTATGACACATAGAAACTGCAGAGACAAATACGTGGAGAACGGAATGCATCGTATTTAAGTCTGAGTTCTGCGTCAGTGTGGCAGAGTGTTCACAGAGGATGAGAAAATGTGTCTGTGTGTGTAAATGAGGGAATGTGTGTGTTCTTTTGAGCCACTGCTTTTTTTTTTTTCATCAGAAATAAATATGCACAGCACATCTAGTGTTTGTACTTAGGCAAAATAGATGGCATTGCTGGTGAGCAAAACATCTATCATTTCTGCCTCTGATTAATAGTTGTCCTGGGGATGGCTGCTCTGAGAGAGAGAGAGAGAGAGAGGAGAGCGAGAAAGAGACAAAGTGAGGGATGAAAGGGAGAGTGAAAAAAAGACCAGAACTAGCAGTAAAGAATAAGAGAAGGTGAGAAAAAACTCCTCCTGCACAGGGGTCTGAAACAGTTAAAGAGACAACTGAGCTCAGAGATTTCTGAATGTCTCCCGTTGTTTTGCAGTTGTGTGTTAAAAAGGGTTTATGAATCAAGCCTGACAAGAGGATGGTGTCATTGTTGGTAAAACAGACCACAGTGAATTATGCTGTTTAGTGAATTGGAAAAACATACCACATTTATTTTATTATTCCTTCTAATACTGTACACTTCCCTGCAACAACATTTGTTTAGCCTTATATAACTTCCACACCCAGCCTTGTCACACTGTATATTATGTGTTATATAAGATATCGAGCACAGTATCTTATATTTCATGCTGCTGAGGTGTCATGTTAGTGTTCGTGTTTACTCCAGCCGAGTCACAGGGTAAAACTGCAAATGTGAGTGCATCACTGGTACATACTGTTAATTGCACATTTATTAGCATTATCCTGTTTTACATGTCCAGTGAGTAAGATTTAGGGAGAGAAATAAGATATAACAACATATGTATAAAAGAACTGGGACACCCTGAATTCCAGTGTTTTTTATTGTTAACGGGGCTGGACTACAAAGTGATCATAATAAATATTTACATTTTTGTATTGCAATAATTATCATTACAAAACTGTTTTTTATGTCATCTATCATCTAATGCTGAACCAATGCTCCAGACTTTTTTTAACTTAACCTATTCTTTAACTCTACATTGATTTATTTTTCTCAGTATTATTATTAATCTAAATGCTCTACATATAGATTTCAGATGTTCAAAAGTTAACAAACATGTTAACAATTGGCTTTCTTCAACTCTCATGAAGAAATATCAAGTTTTCAACTCAGAAGAAATACTGATTTGACTTTCATTGTGATAATTAGTGATAAAAAGTGGCATGGACATTGTTTTTATCTTAATATTTAAAATCAACTGAAATGTTAAATAGATCTAACTATACAGTAGATGTAAAGTGTCTCAGTGCATGTATCCTTATAGTGTATTTATAATTGTTTTCCTCTATTTGAAGCTTAAAAATGACAAATGTTGCATTATTTTTTTTCAAATGCTTACCCCCCGCCCTCTTTAAATGAGCCATTCATATATGTAGTGTCACCTACTGTGTGTGCATAAGTTCTGAATGGATAAATAAATAAATAAATAAATAAATAAATAAATAAATAAATAAATAAATAAATAAATAAACCTTCCTAACAAGAGACTCCTACCACTGTAATGAACATTCAGTGTGTCAGGTCTATTCATTTGGTTGCAATCTACATTAAATGTCACAACCTAAACCTTTAACTTCAAATGACACTTTTGTGTGTCTCTCAGAAATTGGACTGACATTTACAACTTCACAATATTTGCTATGATTTATGCAGATGCCACTTGTTTAGATTTAGGGAAACACTTCAATGCTCAGAAAGTCTACAACGATGAGATAAAGGAAGATTTACTAGCATTCACGCTTTTAGGGTTACATTACAGACAAGGGTCTTAGACAGTCCACCTCCTATGCACCAAAGAAAGCCTAAAAAGTAGTAGATCTTTTTTTGACAAATCACATGGACAATATATGTACTTTATGAATATACTGAGAAAGTGTCTGTGTTTTGCAGAAACATACAATAGCAATAGTTGTGGTTTGGGTTAATATTGACTGTTGGAAATGGGGGGGGGGGGGGGGTTACCTCAAATACTCCAACAGACTTTTCAATATTATAACAATATCGTGCAACTTTTGTTTATGAGAAACATCACATCATACACATGAGTATTACAAATACTTGTCAGAAGTAATATAAATATATAAAGTTTTAGGCCTTTAGACAATTGCCCATTTTTTATTTTCTTGTTTTGACAGAGTTTTGGCTCAGTTTTCCCATAAAGTAAATCTGCATCAATCTGCTATTAGACTGTCTGTCCTGTGTCAACATGTGAGTGTGTGAACATCAATGCTTACTGTACATTGTTTGTCTTGTAATCCTCAAAATGGAAATTGTTGACCACATGTTAATTCATCAGGTCCATTTACTGTCTGTCATGCACATGCGTCTTGTACATGCGTGTGTGTGAGAGTGCCATCTGTTCTGGTGTTGAGACGGTTAAAGGCAAACAAAGGACACAATGCAAATAATGTAAATAGCCTTCTTCTTGGCTGTCTCTATGACACAAGTCACTGTTATCTGCTGCACGAGTGTGTGTCTGTGTGTGAGTAACAGAGTGTGTCTATGTGAAATATGGGTATATGCTAATAAGAAGCCACATGGATATGTAGGTCACGTCAACCTATTTTCTGCAAGGCTTACACCCCCTTTCTGTGTAACATACATAAGCGTTGAGCCACACAGGCATGCATGAAAAATACACACATAGTACAGATGCTAACATGCAGGCACAAACACAGACATGCAGCAAAACACTCCTTAGAAAAACAAACAAACAAGCACATTTTTAGTTGGAGCCACTTTGAGTGAAACTGAGGCAGCGGCAAAAAGAGTGAGAGGGAGGGATGCTACATTCCTGACACACACAAACACACATGCACACATGCACCGGGACACTTTTCTCATATAACCCAAAAAGCCCCGGTGAGCAGTGTAGAGCCTGCAGTGGCATTCCCAAGGCATCCCATGGTGTTGGCTCAGTTTTGATTTTACTCTTCACAGTGCTGCACACTGAGACAAAAGCTGCAGTGTGTTGTCCCCACTGCCTTCCTTTAGACGTGAAGGTTTTTTACAGTGCAATTTAAAGCAGGAGCAGGGTTCATGCAGGAGACAGTCTCCTGTGGGTCTATCTATCGAGATGTTTAAGTGTGAGGAGAACAGGAGGAGGGAGGAGGAAAGAACCAAACAATACCTCCATCCTACTCTCCTGACAACACAGGCAGCTCTAAATTCATCATCCCACTGTGGCTATTTTCAGAGCTTAAAAAATTAGGCAAACTTCATACATAGAAGTGTCTCCTGATCTTCTCTGTTTGTTTCTGTCTTCCTCTTCCCTCCCACCATCTCTATCTGACAGTCGGCTGCTGCAAGTGTTAAGAATGTTAAAAATGGCTCTTTACCTTCTATGTAGTATTATTCTTATTTTTGAGCCCCCTGCCACATGCACTCCCATCCCATCACCCACACAGGACACACAACCCCAGTTCGACTGTCCCTTTGGTGACCCCATCTGTATTAAGTAGTTTCATCATGCTTGGGCTTTAATATCACAGAGTTAAAGTACATTCTCTATATATGTCTGAAACAGCTGGATTGTTCAATTTCTAATAAGCGAGTGAAATGTCACACATTTTCTTTACAGTTTCTATTCATGAAATGTCCAAAGAAATTGTTAGTGATGTGCAATTTTCAGGAGTTCACACTGAAAAGATCACACATTCTGCAAAAATCTGAATAACAGCGGGAAGAGTTGACTCATAGTGGTAACTAAAGTGAACCATTTAATGGCTTAAAAGTTGCAGGTTTCATTTTCTTCCCAGTGTGACTGGTAGTTTCATCACTGTAGACATGTGTTGTGTAGCTCAGGGTGTGAATGTTCATAATGGCACCAGTTCTCTCTTGTAGGGCACAGAGGATAGGCAACCGTCTCTCCCTGACTCCCTGGTGTGACAACCCCCATTACCCGTCTGCTTAAACCCCATCCCCCATCACACACACACACACACACACACACAGGCCCTCGGGGCAGTAGGAGGTCACAGTACTCCATATTGGTTGGCAGTACCGTACCAAGGCGCGTGGGAGACATAAAGCAGAAACAAACTGATGCAGAATGAAACAAATGCACGCGCTTGTGTGGGCACGTATACTGGCAAGCATGGACGTGCATGTTTTGGAACTGAGAGTTTTAAAAAATGTGCCAAAAGCACGGTAAAAGGGTGAAAGGTGGGATTAGAGGCTATGTAGAGAGAGTGGAGATGGTCGAGGAGGAGGAGGTGACAGTGGTAAGGAGGAGGAGCAGTGACTTGGCATGGTATGTCTTAGTGGGTTCCACAGAGGCATGTTTTTGGCGTGGTGGATGCCTTCACACTGATGATGCAATGGCACTGCCCGGCTGCCAGTAGCAGGCGGCGAATGTTGTTCTGCCTCTGCCGGGTCGGCACTTATCAGAGAGTAACTGCGGTTCACTGGGGCCCTCCCGGTCCAGCTGAGCAGGATCAGGGGTACCACGAAGCCTGTTAAAGAATCAACCAGCTGCCACTCTCACTTCTCGCTCACTCTGGACTGACCGCCCTGTCGTCTTCCTCAGCACTGTCATGGTAATTTGACTCTTCATCTGAGGAAGGCAAAGCCAATATATTGTGGTGGCAGAGGATGGCAGGGTGGAGCATAGTGGATAATGGAAGGAGAGAGTGAGCAGGCACAGGATGAAACCACATGTTTCTGTTGGGCTGGGCTGAGCTGTTTGTGGTTCCCATCTAAAACTAAGCAGGAAGCCACAGTGGAAAAAAATCAAGAACAATTCTTCCTCACAGATATCACTCAGCAATGGTGGTGGCGACTTTACAACCATGTTCATCTGTATTGTATCAGCTGTGATATATCAAGGAATTTCTTCTAGTAGGAGCAATAGCAGCACTTCAGCTTCAGCTTCCCATCTGGTGCTGTTCACTCTCCAGAATACAAAAATGTTTCACCCAACTGGACGCTCCCTTCTGTCAGTTTCTTGATGTTTTACTTCCCCTCCTTTTCCATGTCTGCAGGAAAAGATGGGATCACATCTGTGGAATATGGTTGTCAATATGATTCTCTCTTCCCAAACTGCGAGCGAATAGGGACCCCCACTCACGCCTGCAAAAAAAGTGTTGCTTTCTTTTCTGCCATGTGCATGTGTGTGTGTGTATGTGTGTGTGTGTGTGTGTGTGTGTGTGTGTGTGTGTGTGTGTGTGTGTGTGTGTGAATGAACGGGCATGTGTTCATACATGTGCATGTGTAGTGTGTTTATGCTGTGGTGGGGCTTCGCCACTTCCCACAGAAAGAAAACACATGAGAACATTACTACCGCCTCGCCACCCCCCCTTCTGTTCTTTCCTTCTCACTCTCTTTCTTGCCACTGCACCCCCTCACTCCTCCCCCCCCCCCCCTTTCCTCCTCTGGTTCTTAAAGGTACAGAGGCATTTCTACGCCGATACGAAGAGTGAAGGAGAACACAGTTATGTTCACACTACAATCATTCACATGTAACAGCTCTCACACACTGGCTAATGAAAGTAGTTTTATTTACTGATGTGTTTCATATATCATAACCAAACTTGTCATCATTTCTTTTATGATTTATTCATTTTGTCACTTACAATGTTGTGTTTTCCTCAATTGTGGTTCGAAGACCTGTTTTCAACTTCTGTAGTATACTGACACTAACTCTCTCTCATTCTTGTCCTCAGGGATATCAAACCAAATGACAAATCCTCTTGAAAAACACACAAATATTCTTAGGATCAACTATGTCAGGTGTATTTTCATTCAACATACTGAATTTGCACAAACCTGAGTGCAAATGCAGAAAATTCAGAAAAACAAACAAAAACAAGCAGTGTCGGACACAACAAACATTAACCCGTCGCAAAGGTTTTACCTGATTTGTCCCCTATCTCTTATTATTGCAAAAACACATTTTGATGATCGTGACCTTTGACATATATTCACCAAATTTTAAAGGGATCTATTTTGGACCACCTTGCACTTATCCTGAACATTTCCCCAGTAGATTTTGTGTAAGGTGGCTGACAAACAGATAGATAGACAAAAAAATTAAACAAAAAAAGAAACAAACACAAGACACTTTCCCGCTTTAAAAAAACACACACATGGGAAAGATAGAAGAACTGGTCCATCTGCAAATAAAAAAAATAAATGATGAAAACTAGCTTAGAAATACCTATCTGTGCATATATATGTGTTGAAGAGGTGACAGCGATAGTCACTCAATTAATACAAGAAACAGACAAAAGATTTAGTGAATGCAAATTGAACCCCCCCCCCCTCATGATAAAAGAGCTGAACAAACAAAAGATCCAGACCAGTGGGTTAGTTCAGGAACCACCAGGTTTGTAAGAAAACACCTCAGCCTTTCAGTATCGTCTAATTTTTGTACTTTGAGAGGATACAGGAGACAGACATCCTTTTGGCAATAATTTCAAATTGTATTCTAACCTATGAGGATTTTTTTTTTTTATAGATATATAGTCTTTAGATTTTTACCACAGGAAAAGAAGTTGTGTATTTTTACATTTTAGCTCGCAGCTTGGAAAGTTAAGTTAAAAAAGGGTTAATTTAAAAAAATTTTTTTAGCTAAAAAGCTGTATTTTAGGGTACTGTTATCCTTTTTACAATACCATATATGTAGAAAGAAAAGTTACAACCGATTTTATTGATTGTACTTTTTTACAATATGTGAAAATGTATTCTGTCTGTTAATTATATAGATGATTGTTAAGTTTCAAGTCTTACATTTTCATTATTTTGTGAATATTAATGATATTTTTGAGTTATGTTACCACAAAAATATCAACTTTTAATTTTCAAGTTACTTATCATTCAAATATTTGCGTGAAACTTTCAGAAAGTAATGACATTTTTTTAAACAGTTTTGGGTGATACATACAATGGTAAGTTACTATGGCAACCTGTCCCTGCTTTACCATTCTCATGTCAATAAACAGACTTTTCAATATTCACTCCAACATTTATTTTCAACATAATAGAACATAATATCAAAAAAGTTTTGTTCTACTTGATATCATTTCATGTTGTGAACCGTGTGTTTTGGATGTTTGTAAAAAAGTGTCCATTTCTAGTCATTGTGCTACCAAGCAGTAAATTGAGATTTTTCACCTGAAAATGTTATCCTCCCAAATATTGTTAGAAATAATGTTACAGTACCAATAAATACCAACTCAAATATGTATAATACATACATGTATATAAGTTACTCATCTTACATGACAGAAATAGTTGTACAATAAATGTATCCATGTGTTATCGCTTAAACAAATAATATTTATAACTCAGATCAAATGTTATTGTCAAAATGCTAGAGAATAGAATAGATGTTTTGCAACAGCAGCATTCATTAATTGAGTTTTAAACCTTGATGATGTTGTTTATGATGAAGAATTAACTTTCAGTGTATATCTGGCAGGTACTTTAATTTCCCAAAATATTTAATGAGATTTGGTTAAAATGTATAGTTTCCCTTTGATATAAATGAGTATCCCAGCCACTGTAAATGTAACCATTCACTTGTTAACTTTCACACTTTTTTGGTATTTCTTTCTCCATTCGACAGACAAAACATCAGTCTCCAGTCTTCATGCATTTCTTCCAGGCTCCTTCCTACATACCTTTAATTTCATCAGAAACATTAGAAGTTATTTTTATTGCTTTGGCTGAAACACAATATTCCAGCAGGTCCAGCAGAGAACATGGACAACAATGACTTTGTCCCTCTATAAGGTCCACAGACTTCATCCAGCTGTCACATACTTGTCATATACATGTCAAAACATATTGTTCTGAACCATGACTGTTTTTGTCAAGTGGTTTCTAAGAATATTATAAACTGATGTGCAGTGTTTTGGTATCTTTAAATTCATGGATAAATGTCCCAAACCAGTCTTTCTAGAAGACATTTCATCACCTCACTGGTACTTGTAACAACAACACCCCCTCCCTCCAGTTACAGCCCCTTGCCTTTTTTTTTAATGCAATGCTGTTTTTATTTAACTCCTATTAACGGCTAATCTTTGGTTTTAGGTTCAATTGACGGCAAAGGCGGTTTTATCTGCTGGTAGATCTAAAGTCATGGCATAAAGAGTGCTAGTTAAAGAAGAAAGAGATGAAATGTAACACAGATGGTTTTGGCCACTAATTCTTTTTTGTTGTCAAATGCAATATGTTGAATAGTGTTTTCAAAGTTTGCAATGACTTTGAACATTTTTACAGGGCTGCCTAGAAAGATATAGGAGATGGATTTTATTATTATTTCTTTCATGTGTGGCTACAACCTGTATCTGCAGAGGAGGCTCACAAAAGCAACGAGTGCCAGAGCTTTTCTTTCATTCTTTGTCTCTAATTATGGGCGAGCTGAAGAGCACAGTCTTTCTTCATCGCAGCAGAGGCCCGCAGTAGCCGCTGGGCGTCAGATGGATGCAGCCGAGTGACGGGGGTGGGGAGGGGGCCGGGCATTTGGGAATAGCACAGACGAACTTGGTGACCAAGTGGAATGACGCAAATCAAAACAGACAAACAGACAGGAAGGCAGGGGGACAGACACAACAGCTGCTTGGTATGCAGACAGACAGGAGGACAGAAGAGCAGACAGACAGGCAGACAGACATAATAACACACAGACAGGTTTATATTTGGGACAGACCGCTCCAAGTTATGTAAGCTGAGGCTCACAGCTCTGAAAATCTTTTAGCAGGAGTAGATGTTTATCAAGCTAATGCTGTGCACATGGATGTCATAAACCTTATTTATATTTTTCCTACAAGTCAATCCCTGTTTTTGGGGAAGTTTTTGTATTTTAGATATCAAACAATGAACATTTTCCACACATTAAAAAAAAAAACAGAAAAAACTGTTTCTTTCCTGATGATTTTGGTTTCATTGAAATAATGTCAACATGTTGTGTACTTCTTGTAAAGAGTGGATGACTGATTTATTCATTTCCCCTTTTCACTGTCTGGAATCAATGTCATGTTTACATAGGAAATGGGATCATCCTCAGTTTATATGTAGGGAAAGAAAAAAGGCTAATCCCTGCTGACTCACAGATCTAATATACACATCTTGTGGGTATCAATAATTTTTTATTTGACTAAAGTGGAGTGATGTAGTATTGTAAATGAGGTGGTGACTCTAATGCTACTGTCTGGAATCATCACTCTGTGTTCTCAAGTCAAGTCCAGTCCCAAAGCATGATCTGATTGGCTAGATGTCATGAATAACAGACAATAAGCCAGATGTGCTGAAAGTACTGTTGGACTAAGGCTGAATATTTCCATGTTACAGTGGAAGGATTGTCATTTTGCTCTGTGTGCATTAATGCTTTGAAATAACCTCCTATATGAAAATACAGCCGCCATGCTAAACTACATCCTAAAAATAGCGAATTTAAACCTTCGTTGTACATGATATTTTACTTTGTATGCATTCACTAATTGTAATACTATACAAGGCACATGCTGAAGTTTCACCAAAACAACCTTTCTTCCCACGTCATTGTGCAAATGAAGTTGTAACCTCCAGTGCTCAGTCTGTGCTTCTCAGGAATTAGCCAAAACATCCTGATAGCTATGATCACTATTCCAGAACAATAGTGGAGGTAGCCAGACCTATGTAGAGGACAAGTGCAGTACTAAATGTGGAGATGTGAGACTAATGGTCCTTTTCCACTACCCGTTTTTGGGTCAGCCCCCATTAGCCCCCCTATAGAGTGACGTGGCAAGCTGCTGTCCACTGATTGGTTGGAAAGAGTGTCCTCACCACACTAGCTTCATTAATATGATGTTTGTTAATTCTGAATAAAATAATTCTGAATTAATGTTATTTCCTTCATGTTTACCTGGACATGTTAATTCCAAATAAAGGTTTACATGTGAAACAGGTGTATTACACTCTAGTTAATTGGGCTTTAAGATGGGGAGGTGGGGGTACAGAGGGTTCTGATTGGACAGAATGGCTGCTTAATATCTGGATGTCGACTGGAAGTACATGATCGTGTCCACTTCCTGTTTTGTGTTTGTTTCAATTAGCAACATGGAAGGCCAGATACTACATGTGATGTTTGCATTTATTTTTGTGATAATTACAAAGCAGCAGCTTGACCAAATAAATGATAAGAAAAAACATATTAATGCCTGCAGCGCGAATATGTGCGTCATCAACACAAAATATGTACGTCATTGTCACAAGACCAGGAGCATGTGCAGAATGATAGGAGTAATGTTAAAGCAGAATTAACTGTTTACTTGGCAGAGGAATTACTGAGTTCGAAATTAAGATAGAAATAAACCAGTGACTATTTGGAATTAAGTTTAGTTTGGAATTAGGTGTTTACATGGTCATCTTAAAGTGGAATCAACTTTTATTAAGAATGAAACAAGAATAATAACTCTTATATAAACAGGGCAACTGGGACAATTACATCCCACCACTCGGAAGTCCAGTTGAATGACTACACTGACAGACCGTAGTGAGAAAACCATCTTACCATTACTCCACACGTCGTCATGTCCGTCCACTTTTGCTAACTCCACCCTTTTTGAGGCAGTACAATTTGTAATGGAAATGTAGACAACACCATTCAGCTCGACACTAAACCACATGGTCATGTTTTGTATGAAAAAGGGCCATAATGGACCATTTTGATATTGGTAAATAGTGATGATATGTTTTGTGGGGGCGGGGCCTAACTGGTGGCAGAAAGTGACAGCTGTGGTGGCAACAGCACATGGAAGTCAGTGTCAGGGGAACCAAAATGAGGACAGAAAGAGAGCGATGGAAGATACAGAAGACCTTCTCCCATTATTTTAATGGTCTGTTAAGGAGAGACAAGGTGTCTTCCAAAGACAACGTTAACAATTCGCAGCAGAGTGAAGTTTCCTCATCCATACTCACTCAGTGGGTCACAGAACCAACCAAATGGTCCAAGCTACAGTAGCTGGATGTTTTGTTGAAAAACCAGCACTTACACAATAGAAAAGCTCAAGGCATACGAATCCCTCGACACCAATAATTTGTATTTCCCAGTCATGTCCAGGACATTGAACACCGAGTGTTGCACCAGATATTTTAAGGGTAGGAATACTGTCATAACTCACACAGTTCACAGGAGAAAATTCACGGTAACATTGAAGTGGAACTCACTGAGTCTGAGTCACCATTTATTAGTGAGCATCTTGTTTGACCTTTAACCTCTTCAGACCCTGTGTCCTCATATGGGGACAACACTTTTACAGTTTTATTGAAGTACAATAAATAAATAAATATTGTATGCTACAAAGTGCTTTACATAAAAATGTTCAACATGCATCTGAAAAAACTTGCATTGTACTGCTTCCAAAAAATGCAATTATTTAATGTAAAAAAAATAATTCAAAAATCACAACTTTTTCTTTCCTGGGTCTAAAGAGGTCGAGTTTAAGGACACAAAGAAGACACAAGAGGTTGTTATACACTGAAAAAAGTAAAACATAAAATCAACTTAAAATGTTTCTTCAATAGGTCAAATAAATGAGTTGAGTCAACCAAATTAACTGACATAGGGTTAGGGTTCATTTAAATTAATCTGCTTCACTCAACTATTTTTTTATGTGACATATTCAAGGAAATGTTTTAAGTTGATTCAACTTCAGGGTATAGACAGAACACCAGGATTTGTTTGGTGTTTTTTGTGTGTTATGGACTAATGTGCTGCTGCAACAAGGACATAAAATTTATTTATACAAGGTGTGGACACTCATGGACAATTGGACCAGCTATATACTGACAGCTAACTGCACTTATATGGCTGGGTATGTGTTATTTAATGTATATTAAAACAATATAAGTCACTGCTTGTTCAGTGTTTCATCAGTCCAGTTCATCTGTTTAATGGCTTCAACCTTACTGTTTGCGTCTTCAACAACAATATTTGGTAAAAGTGAATGTTGGTGTTGATGGGTTTTTCTTAAGTATTTGTGTTCTGACAATGTACAATACAATTGAGCATTTTCCTCCTCTTTTCTTTCTATTTTCTCCAATCTCTGTCTTTGCCTCCATTAATATACAGTGTTTTTCTGCCACATCATTTCATGCGCAACTGCGGAGATGCACACAATGATGTGGACTCTGAAGTGGTTTATAGACAGTATCAGCACCGGGGCTTCATTAACACTATTGCTTTTGTATTATAAAACAGTGTTATAGAATAGAATACTTCTGTTCACTCTACCATTTTAGTGAATTAGATATTTCCTATTACACCATCAGGTGGGTGGTAATGCTGTTAGACATAGAAATTGTCAAATAGCTCAAATTACAGCTCTCCAGCTATGACTATAGTCAGGAGTGTCATCATAAAATACAGAATCTAACTACACTGAAAGGTACCAGCAAAGATTAAAAAAAAAAAAAAAAAGAAAATAATTCTTAGCAGGGATGGAATGTGGCTATAGCTGTCATTATTACCAAAACTTTCTGTCTCTCTTTACATAACATAACCCTGGAGTTTCCAAATTTGCAAGTCAGCAGTATTTTGAATAGTGTTGTCAAGAGATTTTTTTTTTATTATTAATTAATTGTGATCTGTAATTAAATTATACATTTTTTTTTCATCTCAATTAAAATTGCTGAGAAAAAAATTTGACAACTTGAGGTATTTTAATTTCAGTTCATTCCATTATTCTGGTAAATCCAAACATTTATACATATACAAAAATGACTTTATAAAGACACTTACTGTATTGCTGATAACAGACTTGAACAGATGCAATCATATCCATTTACATTCTGCTGTATTTGAAACTAGTCCCAAGTGTTGTTTAGTTTCCACCACTGGGTATTTTTTTTTTTTACCTGTTCTTTTGTCTATCCATATAATTACAAAATAAAATAAAACACCAGGTCCATCTAAAGTATTGTAAAGGCAAGTCACATACAAAAACAGTAAAGTTAGATATTAAAAATTATATTAATGGCATTAAAAATAGCACAGTAAATATGGCTGGAATTAATTAATCTTAGTTAATGCATTTGTTTGACACTCTTCATTTATGAAGGTTAAAGAATGCAGCAGCAATTTCTAGATTTTAATAACAAATATAAGATGATATACCTGCTTCAGGGTTAGCAAGAAGGTTTTGTTGTTCAGTTCTCAGTCGGAGCGTAGCGTTAATGAATTTACATGTTCTATCCGTGAGTTTCCTCTGGGTGCTCCAGTTTTTAACCTGGTATTAAAAACAGGTCCATGTAGGTTAATTCTCCTGTCAGAGCCCCTGATAACGGAGCTGATGAGGATCTGAAGTTAGTTCAGGAGCACCGTCAGTAGCAACCCTTCCTTAGTTGTATTTGAAGTTCAACTGGACTGATTTTGTTCTTGAAAACGTTTCATCTCTCATCCAAAAGACATCAGTCCATCACTGCAATGGCAACTCACTGCTCTTAATATGTACAAAGGCTAATTGCTAATGCTAATGTTAAGAAGTGTGTGTGCAGTGGGACATAGACTGAGAGAAAAAAAGAGCATTAATTACCACTTCAATCCATCACTTCAGTTTAAAACCAGAAAGTATTATTGTGTTATTATTAGGGCTGTTAAAATTAATGTATTAATGTGGGTTAATTCATCATGATTAATCTGATTAAAATGTTTAACACCATTAAATGGAGTGTTTACAGTTGTTTTGTTTGAAGTTGTTTTGTTGAAACTGTTGAAGGTGTTGAATAAACACATTATCTTCATATTTTTGGATATTTGTATATTTTTTGTGTATTTTAGAAGAGGTTTTGAATATGTTTTGGGATTTTTTTCTTCATCGTTTTTTGTGTTTTGTGTTGTTTTTGTGAATTTTAGTGGACATTAACATTTTTTTTTTCTCCACATTTCCTGTGTCTTATTGTATTTTTCTGGTAAAATTTAGGACAAAAATCCCAAATGCCACATTAACATGAAGCACATGTTAGTCAGGGATTCTGTTGCCACTAAGGCTAATGTATCACCCAGTTTACAACAAACACATGAATTGTAGATTTTTTCCCTTCTTTCTTGAGACTGATCACGCAAAAAGAAACACAAATACCGTATTTTCTGGACTATAAATCAGCCCAGAGTATAAACTGCACCAGTCAAAAAATCCATAATAAAGACAGAAAAATAAATAAAACCGAGGAGTACGCTGGAGTACAAGTTGCATTTTTTGGGGGGAATTTATTTGATAAAATCCAACACGAAAAACTTTAAAATAAAAATAGAATAGAGACCTACAGGCTGAATACGTGTATGGTATGCTAACGTAACACATTGAGCTAATGTTACATGATGCATAAACAATGGTATGTTAATATAACATGTTAATATTAACATATTAACAGTTATTCAGATAACTATAGCATAAAGGACATGCTCGTTCTCAAGAGTGCTCTCTTGCCCTTGAAAATAACATGTGAAATGATATAATAATGTGTTAATAATTGCACATATAAGTCACACCTCTGGCCAAACTATAAAAAAACACAGTGCCTTATAGTCCAAAAAATACGCTAATATAGATTCAAAATGAATATTTAATCATCATTACTCCTAGTTATTACTAAAGTGTACTGCCTCAGTGATAAATCTACTTTATTTGATTTGACAGTCAGATTAAAGACATTTCAATGAAGTCTTCTGTTGAAGTTATTCTAAAAATTGACACAAACATTTTAATTCCTAATAAGTTCATGTCTTATACCCTGTGTGACACGCAGAGTTAACTTAAAGGACTTTCCCTCAATCAGCAACATAAAGAGGATAAATCAGAATTTGAGTATACTTCTGTTTTCTATTATGTCTTTAAAACTGCCATTTCTCATCTGCAGGTCACAATGTCAGTGCAGTGGAGAGAAAAGATGGACAGAGTGTGAAAGAGAGGAGAAGAGGAGGATCAAGGGGCCACCGCGAGTCAAGGCTGACTCATAGGGATTTTAGGGTGGAGGTTTCACTGCTGCCTTGTGTTTGGTTGTTTTGGGGTTGTGCGTGTTTCTCTTTTTACAGGACATGAAGAATCTTTTCCGCTACATACAAACATAACCTATACACACACACACACACACACACACATATGGAGGCTCTGGGGACGCCTCCTTGGGCAGGTGCTGAGAAATGGGCTGAGAAAGGCATCCATGCAGTCGGTGCTGAATTATTCAACCTGTGATTAATTATAATTTGGCCTCACAAAGGCAGGGGCTGGGGGAATTCCTCTTTTGGTCTGCTCTGCAACTTATTGTGTTTTTCCTTCCCGTGCAGGCTGATGTCAGGGCAGAGCACAGATCTAACAGGGGTTACTGGATGCCTGCACGTCGAGCATGGACCCTGACTGCCAGAGCCACAACATAAAGGTCTTTACTGGTGAAGAAGCTTTGGTCTGTAACAGGGAAATGAAATTTTAGGGCAAAGAAAGTCTGCGATCAGAGGTGGCTCAGTGGTGGCTGGTTATGAAAGTTTTCCTCTTGTCTGAGTCCTGAAGGGTCACCTAAATAAGAACACAAGAAGCAGGAAAAGACAAAAGTAGAGCATTACATAACAGGTCCCTCCCAACATTGATAAGTGTCCTAAATAATGTCATGTAATCTTGGATTTCTTTAACACTTCTCACATTGATTCCTTTGTTACGTTGACAAAGTGTAAATAAATACGGAGGAAAGATTTTTTTTTTTTCTACAGTGCCTGCAGTCTGATGGAAAAACAAATTTCACCCAAGCACCAACCTCTGGAGCTGAAATATGAATGTATTTAATACATTGAATGTCAAAAATTTCACTTCAGTGAATGTCCACTTGAGGGTGGCTCCAAATGCATATCCAACCCTGTTGACCTCCATGTAACAACATCTACATTTACAGCACAAACATGTTAACAGCCTGATACAAAAACAGCTTTAGTGCCTGTAGTTACATTTGTTTCATGACAATTACACCAATCCTTATGCAATTCACATTTAAAAATAATATTAAGACTAAATACATTTGTACATGTGCATTGTGGATGTATTTCCCCCCTATACACTTTTATAGGTTACATCAAATTAAATTAAATCAGATTAGATTAGAGATAACTGAAATTAAAGAATATACTAACAAATACATTTGACAGATCAGTAAATAAATAGATAGCTACGGTGCAACGCAGAATATATATCTTAAAGGCAGAGTCTGTCATGAGGTTTACCTTCATTTTATTTTATTATGATCCACAACCTAAAATATAGCAGTAATTAGCCTAGCTAGTGATAATTAATGTCTTTATACATTACTCTAAAATGTCATTACTGTCATTATTATCACACACACATTTTGGCATCACTGAGCCAAAATGACAATTTAAAATGTAAAAATGACAACATATTTTAGAGCTATAAAAGGATTACATTTTTTTAATCAGATTAATCACAGGGTTGTTGTGGATGAATTTTGATGCATCACAATTAAATTTAATTAATTTTTCATTTCTATTTCACACATTTTATTTTTGCATGAGCAAACAGACTTGAGAAGGAAGAGAATATATCTGCACTGAATATGTTAGCCTAGTTCTAGCAGAATCCCCAAATAATGTACAGTATGCTTCATTTTAATGTGGTATTTTATTTTGGAAATGCTTCTGTGATAAGAAAACTACTTCCTGCAGAGTGTGTCTAACATTGTACGTTGGATGACTGAGACGTCTTGTTTTTGTTTAGTTTAGTTTTTTTTTCTCATATTTCCATCCAGAGGCCAACATGCTGTTGAGTGTCTTCCATCTTTATGGGATGGTTCTGCTGCCTGTCACTATCAAATTAACTGACCATTAGCACATGCTAATGCTACTTGGACAAAATGCCTGAAATGCATTAACAGAGACGTGCAGAGTCATTCTGCCACAGATGGGTTATTTGCATTAAAATTTTTAATCAGATTAATCATGATGATGGATTAATCCACGTTAACTGGTTCATTTTGAAACCTTACATATTTTATAATTCAAATGGTGCTTTAAAGGGGGCGACCATGGCTCAGTTGGTAGCGTGGGTTGTCCGGTACTGTACCTGATGGTTTGGTGGTTCAAATACTGCTCTGTCCTAGTTGGTCTGTTGTGTCCTTGGGCAAGACACTTCACCCTCCCTGTCTCCAGTGTCACTCACACTGGTTTATGAATGTTTGGTGGTGGTCATTTTGGACCGTAGGCACAAAATGGCTGCCACACTTCTGTCAGTCTGTCCCTGGGCAACTGTGGCTACGTATGCAGTTTACCACTGCCAGAGGGTGCATGTGAGAGCGAATGAACAATAAAAAAAAAGCGCTATATAAATCCAATCCATTATTATTATTATTAACATGTAGAGGGTCTACCTCCATAATAATTACTCGTCCACTGTTCCACACAGAAGCTTTGAAAAGTGGCCAGATGAAATAATGTCAGGTCATCTGTCTTTATATTTAGTTTTATGATTTTGGCTGAGAGGAGAGAGCCACAGGAGAAAGGTGTGTTTTTCCAAATTTTCCTCTGCAGCTTCAAATCAACAAAATGATTTCATGGTGTTTAACATGACGCTGTCAGTCACTGTGGCTAATGTTTGGCCTCTCTGTGGAAGAACTTTACCAGAATAAAGGTGAATGTTTACATGATGCAGTGAAAGGATTGTCATACCTGGGCAACATTGTTTTAAAAGTCTCTCTGTCCACCTCTGAACTGCAACTGAAAGTGGTTTTGACAGAAACACGTGTGTTTATATGCTGTTTTATTTTGTGATTTAGTCATTTTAACACCACAAAGTGATACCTCATGTGCACATGTTCCACCAAAACCATTTTTTTCCTGACAGCATTTTCTAAATACACTGCCCAAAAACTAGCCAAACAACCAAGATAGGTTTGGTATCTGCCAGAACGATAGCAGGGGGGTACCAGGTTTATCTACAGCGTTGGCACAGGTTTAGCAAAGTATGAAGATAGGTCTGGCTATGTAAGACTGTTTGGTGTCTTCAGTGAATTAGTTTCAGCTTGGTGGCTCTTCCATAGCTTTACCCTCTTATCTAAATATGTCAAATTAATGTTTCAAAAAACAAGATGGTGACACAGAAATGCCAAATTCATGACTCAAAAAGGGCAGACATCAAACTACTGGGAGATGTTACTTTATCTGCTATTTGCAATACCAGTCAAAATTTTGGACTCAACTGTTTTTTTTTTCATTTTCATGACCATTTACATTGTGGATTCTCATTGAAGACATAAAAAAATACACTGAAAAAAATGACTGGAGAATTAACAGCAAGAAGTGTCAACATTAAAAATGTTTAAGTGAAAATACGATACAGAATACAAGGTTGCTTATTTGAGAAGATTTTTGTGTAAACAATTAACTCAAATGTCTTAACAAAACCAAATTGGTATGTAGAAATATTTTTTTGAGAAAATAAAACTGTAAATTGAAAAACAATATGGTGCCGTGTTAAAACAACAGCATATTTGCTTTTTTGAAAAAGGTGACAAAGAAGTGAACATTGAACAATTTAATATTTTAAGTGGGTTAAGAAACAGGTGATTGTTGGTAGAGTGGGTTGGTAGTTCAAATACTAGCTCTGACAGTAACATGTTTAAAATGTAGCTTTAATCTATGTATTTATCTATGTTTTTAAAATGTTAAATCTACATGTTTAAAATATTAAATTTGTGTTTAAAATGTTAAATCCACATGATACTCTTATAAATATGTTTCTGGTTTTGTTTTTTTTTACAGAATTATTCTGGCAACCACAGCTGCCAGTTGTTTTTTGTTTATTTTTTTCCCCTAAAAACAGCAGGATTTTTTTTCTTACAGTGTATGAATGAACACATATGGAATTATTGAGTTAGAAAAAGTGTCACATAACATTTCAGATTTCTCAAAATCACCACATTTTGCTTTTATTACTGCTTTGCACAATCTTGGCATCCTCTGGATGAGCTTCATGAGGTAGTCATCTGAAATGTTTGCCAACAGTGTTGAAGGAGTTCCCAGTGATGCTGAGCACTTGTTGGCCATCTGCAGTCCATCTCATGCCATTTAAATGATAAGGTTAGTCCAAAATTTTGACTGGTAGTGTATATACAGTCTATAATTTAACATCAGTTTTCACTTCAATACCGTATATGGCACAATTGCTTTATCATAGAAACATGCTAAAATGTATTATAATCACTGTATGTGATGACTTTTGACCCCTAGTGTATGGTAGAAATCTAAGAAACACAGTCAAATCATTAGTGTTTTAGTGGTTCTGTTTTGATATTTTCAAAATACATAAAAAATGAGACAAAGAAGACACAAGGGAAGACATTTTCCATCTCAAATGAAAATGAATATTATGCACAAAAATCTACTTTTAATACTCAATCTCTATATGAATCAGATCTGCTTTCTGCTTAGTGTTGTTGTGTTTTTCTTTTAGCCGCCATGCTATCGTACACATCTCTGTGCAGTAAACATGCCTGATAAGTGAGCATGGTATATAATATTAAAAGTTAAAGATCACAAGCACATCCTGCCTGTAGGGTGAGCTGACAAATACTATAAATGTGTCTTTCTTTAAGGATCTAGTAGCTAATCTAGATGCTATTAAGCTGAACTGGTCGCATTCGGTGATATGGAACAAGCCAAGTGCCACCTCCCTACAGCTGCTTTGTAATTGGAGTCAGAGGTGTAAGAGTGCCAGGGAAAGTAGGCTGCCCTCAGGTCATGTGGTGTCAGAGTTGGAATGAATAATAATAACCAATCCCCTTTTAGCTAACAAGAAATCCACTAAAGATCTCATCAGTACTGGCCCTGTGCAAGATGTGAAATATACAATACAAACCAGGCTCCGACTGCAGGGTGATCATTCTCTAGAAATGTAGAAATTATTTGGCGCTGGAGACGGCTGCTTAAACCTCCCCTGTGTTGATCACGAGTGGCCTTGATTAACTCATCGCTCCTGGATGCACATTTATTTTTTTGATTTTTTTTTTTTTTCAATAATCAGAATAACAAAAGATCATGTGTCCTTTGCTGCTTTGGAAGCCGACACAGTAAAATAAACCTCAGAGCTGTTTGTGCTGTTTTTTTTTTTTTCTTTTAAATATCATGACCAGAATAAAACAATCATGACTTTTCCATTTGATTCAAATGATTGCTAATAAAATAGTGCATAAACTATGACCCAAGTCTCTGATTACCATTGCACAAACACCCACCAGTATAAATAAAAATCAATAGCATATTCAGAAAATCAATTGAATTCTTTTAGCAGTTTGACCCTAGTTGTACTAGTGATGAATACAGTAACATTACTCCAGCAGTTGTGTTTTTTTAAGCGTCTTTATACATGAGGTACATGTCAACATTCAGTGAGAAGGTGTTTTCCTGTGTTCACTGACCTGTGCACAATGGCCTGCGTTGGGGTCAAAGCAGGAAGTGTAATATGGGATGTTTGATGAAGAGGTTTGACGGGTGAGTGCAGACAGACTGAGCAGAAAACAATGCGCCACATTACCAAACCATTGTTGCACTCCATTAGGTCTTGTGAAAGTGGATTGATGCAAGGATACTGTGGGTCATCAGATCTGACATAAACGCATCTGACACTGATCACAGGTACAATCCACACACATACCAAGAGTGCAGCAAATAGTAGCTAATATCTGTACTATTTGACCATCTGGTGAATAAATGAGCCTAAAATTGTAAAGTGGCATTGATCAACGAGTAGGTTTATATGCAAATATTCTTATGTTATTCTGAATTTGACAGGTGTTATTTAAACAGAATAGGTATTGGAAATTCAGGCTGTGTCCCTGAATGGGGTATTTTCTGATTCATAGCTATTTGTGACATTTGACAATAATCACCTTTTATGAAGATTTGTGGATATAGCCTACAATACATAGACCATTCTCCTGCAGGTGTGACCTACAACCCCTATTTATGATAAACTGGAGTAAAGGCATATGACCGTCCCCTCAGAAGGGCTACAACACCTACTGTTAAACACTGGTGGGAGATCTTTTTTGGAGCATTTTTTACCATATTGCTTGAAAACCTCTTCATGATCCCCTGTCTGCAAACCCCGCCCCACTCAATTTTTTAGTCCAGTCTAAATGGTGTAACCAGAGGAAAACTGCCGAATCAGTGAACTGATAATCTTTACACTTATTGACTGTGGAGAGGCTAAGTCACGTCCTTCTACTTCCAGTCCATGGGTGCTTAGCTTGCAAAAAATTTAATGGGAGTGAATGGAGCGAGTCAAGCTAAATTCTGATTCTGTTTGACAAGTGCTCTGAAATTCACATATGATAGCGGTTAATAAGAAATATTTGCTGTGGCATAGGCAGACCACCTGTTTTTGATGGGAAGCAAACGTGATTTTAGGTTTTATGTGGACTTCGTAAGAGACTACACTGTGTCGCGTATGTGACGTCACACTCCGCTCAACTGTGGTGTGGAGTCTGTGGTGACGTAACATGCACCAAATTAGTATAACAGGTTTTACTCGCAAATGAATCAGCCGTTGGTTAACAGAAGCAGTTGAAATGCACATCAATAATTTATTATGAGGTACAGTATGTGTGTGATTCAGGGCACACGACAAACCAGATATCATTTAAGCATTTTATTTCCCATTGAATACCATTCATTTAATTTTCCGATCTCAGGCCCTATGAGCCTCTCGGAAGGGGCGGAGACATAAGCTCCCCGATGATATGTCCGTCAAATATCAGTCCATGCACCCCAATGCCACCCCCCCCCCCCCACACACACACACACACACACACACCACCACCCCTCCCTCCTTCGTTTGCATGTTCACATAAACAGCTATGGCAGAAACTGTGCTTGAAAAAGGTACGGCCATGAAGAAGCTGAGTGAAGAACGGAACAGGACAACGGTGGTAATCGGTTCAGCTTTCCATCGCTGGCGTCGGTAGGTAGGTAGGTAGGTAGGTAGATAGATAGATAGATAGATAGATAGATAGATAGATAGATAGATAGATAGATAGATAGATAGATAGATAGATAGATAGATAGATAGATAGATAGATAGATAGATAGATAGATAGATAGATAGATAGATAGATAGATAGATAGATAGATAGATAGATAGATAGATAGAAATAATTAATAAAAAGGTGAAAACATGTTGACCATGATGGTCATTTTGGTACATGTGATACTTTTCAAGTGTGAGGAGAGACGTAGATGTTTCACACCTAACTAGATGTTACTTTACTTTCACACAAACTGTGATAAAAATAGATTGAAGTATATTTATTGTCATTGTAACATGTGCAATCAAATTAAAACGGTCATCCAATCAATAATCTAAGATATACATAATTTACTGTAAAACACAAACATCAGATGTGTAGTTTAAAAATGAATGCCATCGAGCACCATTCATATGTTTTCATTAATAAGATCCCATGGGTTACAGCAAGTGAGATAATAGGAGATAATCCCTCCTCGTACTAGAAGAATGCTCAGTTTTTTTTGCCTATTTGTATTAGTGATATTGGGGCCAATATGGATGTTTTTTACATCAGCCTTAGCCAATGACCAATACAGATTACCAATATTTCTAAGCCAATACTGATTTTTTTTCTGTCAAATGATAACAAATGTCAGAAAATCTTGTTTTTTAAAAAGAGACATTTAAACCAGATGTCTCAAACATGTGGCCTGGGGGCCAAATACGGCCCGCCAAAGGTTCCAATGCGGCCCTTGGGATGAATTTGTAAAGTGCAATAATTCCAAAGTCCAGGCTGTGGAACTCATTTTAGTTCAGGTTCCACACAGACCAACATTATCTAGAGTCAAATAACATGAAAATCTGCAAAAAAATAATACATCCATATTTTTTTTGATGTGAAAAACATTTTACATTATGCTGATGACAAACAAATTTTTATCTTTGTTTTCGTTAAAAAAAACCATGAAAATATTTACATTTACAAACTATAATGTAACAATAAAATGTCAGAAACCTGATCAAGTATGAACAATATGAAACGTCTACAGAAAATTAATGAAAACTTTAACAATGTTTTGCTTCTTTTTGTAAAAATGACATGTTGAAGCAAAACATTGTTAAAGTTGCATTTCTTTTTCTGAGGAAATTTGACATTTTCTGGTGATTCCCGTCTTTTTTGTTTGTATAGTTTGGAAAAAGAAAATATTTTCAGAATTTAATGGTTGTGTTTTGCACTAAATCAAAGACAAAAATTTGGAGTTATTATTTACATACTATTCTATTATTTTACTGGTCTGGCCCACTGGAAATGAAATCAGGCTGAATGTAACCTTTGAAAGAAAATGACTTTGAAACCCCTGATTTAAACGAACAATAATATTAACCTACTGGTAAACCATCACATGACTCAGTGACACTAAAAACTATGTGAGTCTCATGATTCAGCACAAACTGTCCCCACGTCACATGGTGTACAGTATGGGTGGAGTCAAATCTTGGTATTTCTATTTTTACATAATAAAACTTACTCTTCCCACACAGTTTATTCATTACACGATTAATGTATTTAGTATAACTTGAATAATTGCATTTCTCACTTTAAATTGTGACAGTTAACCAAATAACCATTACCATACCAAAAAAAAAGAAAAAGTTCAGTGTGGACAAGAACACGGAGGTGCTGTGAACTTCACCTGTCAGTAAAACACAGCAGAGAAAAAAGATCATCTTGGCCAACGTAACAGGCCTAATACAAGAAAAAAATGTAAATATTGATCCAATATTCTATCACTGATATGTACAGTAAATATAGATTGAACCAGAGAAACAGCACCCCTTTATTCACTCAAATCTATTCAAAATTCATGACCTTGACAAATATTATATATTGTTATTTGTCCTATTTAAAGCATTCAACAAGTCATTACCATGAATAGTTATAACATAAGAGGCTGTGGAAATTTTACACCTCCGAAGTCTCAAACTACCAGGAGGAGTTTTTGTCTGTCTGTATGTGGGTGAAACTATGGAAGAGTCTGGATCTGCAGCACAAGCAATGCCAAAGCACCCAAAGTTTAAAGCACTTTACAAACGGATAGCCTGGTCACAGTACTGGGGGGCGTGGCTTATCGTTCACTGCTGGTCCGTTCCATCCTTGGCTCTTTCTTACTTTGTTAGTTTCTGTTTTCCATCATTTACCATGTTGGTATGTGTCAATTCCTTTACCATTGTTGATATATAATATTGTTGTAATTACTGATACTGTTATACTGAACCTATACTGTAGTATAAGTTCTGTAAACTATCACTTGGATAATTACAATGTGTAATCTGTTTTTTTAATCTGTTTTACTTTACATCATTAGGATTCAAACAACTAATGATTTGGAATTAAAGCTATTTCTTCATTTTACATGGACATGTTCATTCTGAATAAAGGAAAACAAGTGTATTCCGCTCTGGTAGTTAATTCGGCTTCAAGAGCTGAAGGTACAGAGGGTTCTGATTGGACAGAACAGCCTGGATGTCTACTGGAAGAAAACGATCACGTCCACTTCCTGTTTTACATTCCTTCAACTAGCAACATGTAACACCAGATACTACATGCAATTTTGCATTTATTTTTGTGATAAAAAAAAAAACCCTGAAGCAGCAGCTCAACCAAATCAACCATAGGAATCAACACACTAATGCAGCGTGGAATATGTGTGTCATCGTGACAAGACTGGGGGTATGCGCAGAATGAGAGGAATAACTTTAAAGTGGAATTAACTGTTTACATGGCAGAGGAATTATCGAATTTTGAATAAAGATCAGAATAAACCAGTGACTTTATTTGGAATTGAGGTTATTTCAGAATTATCATTTTCAACTGGAATTAGGTGTTTACATGACCACCTTAAAGAGGAATTAACCTTTATTTTTGAATTAACCGGGAATTAAACCTTGCATGTAAACAGGACTATTAAGCAAGAAAAACTATGTGTTATGTTGTATAATGTGAAAATGGGGTGTGATTTAAGATTTCTTCTTCCCACTCCTTTTTCAGCAGTTCATCTTGAACTTCTTTTCTTATTGTTAGTGTACATGGCAATGTCTGTATCATTTTGATTGTCGTCATTGGTCTGCTACTATGTGAATAGTGAATGAATAATGGAAAACTAATGTGAAGCGCTTTGGGTGCCTTGAAAAGCGCTAGATAAATCTAATCCATTATTACTAGCTTCTGTACACAAAAAGTGTTTTTCCCTGCCCAAAACAAACAAACAAACAAACAAACAAATAAAAACATTTAAAAAACAAGTATTCAGAGAATGCTTAGTGTTGCTCCTATTTTGTGCCAATCTCAAGTTTCTATGACAACCCATTCTTCAATTAGATCCAATAATGTGATTTTGACCTTTCTGCGAAATGCAACCTTGACCTTTGACCTGTTTCAATATTGTTATATGTTTGTTATATGTATATATGTGTCAATAACATTATGCTAATATATGTGGTATTGATTAAGTTATAGTGTAATATGTCTATGCTTGACACACACAAACAGTGTTACACAAGTTCATTTTGCGACATGTTACCATTGACCTCCAGAGATCTCAAAAACTATTGGTCGTAGGTGATACCACCAATGATGAGAATTGTAGAAATTTTCATTTCACATTGTTTGGTACCAATCTGAATGCTCTGCGACCCTCTGTTCTTGAGGTATAACCAATAATATGATTTTGACCTTTCTGCTAAATGCGACTTTGACCTTTGACCTTTACTCAAATGGCTCATTGCATCTGATGTGCATTAGCTATATGTATATGCAGAAGTAATTTCATGGTGATATCTCAAGTATTCGTTGAGTTATAGCATATATGTTTCTGCGGACACACACACACAGACACACACACAGACACACACACACACACACAGACACACACACAGTGATTACAATAATCTCTCCCAACCAATGTTGCGCAAGATTAACAAATAAAATGGAACAAACAGAAGTCTATGTGAAACCATGGTTCCAACATGTTACAAAGAACAACGTATTCTCCATTAATGTGAGTGAAAATCACACAATCAAATTGGATTCAAAGTCCAAGCAAAAAACACAACGTATGAAATCTCCCAAAAATGAAGTGGGCCAAAGTGCAGACAGGCCTACACACACACACAAACACACACACACACACACACACACACACACACACACACACACACACACACACACACACACACACACACACACAGTCTTCCGTCATGTTTCTGAGGTCAGTAAACAAGAGGGGTGCGTTTCCCTTTAAGGAGCCCCCACCGTCTGCACAGCGGAGGGAGGAGGAGCGGGTCTGTGGAACAGCGGCTGAGGAGGGAAAAAAAATCCAACAACGGACGGTTTCAAGTCCCCCCAATAGAAACTGTGCCTGATTTGTGGCCAATGTTGGAGATGTAAAAAAAAAAAAAAAAAAAAAAAAAAAAAAAAGGAGAGAAGAGAAAGAGAGGGAGGGAGAGGAGAGAGAAGGAGGAGGAGGGAGGGGGAGGGGGAGGAGGAGGAGAAGAGGAGGGGGGGAGGAAAAACACTAAAGGGGTAGCTATGGAGATGGAGCGTTTTCCTGGCTGCTTTCTTTGACAGGTGTTGAGTGGGGCAAAAGTCTTAAAACAGAATCCAGCATGTACGCCAAAGGTAAAGGAGCTGTCGTCCCTTCCGATAGCCAAGCGAGAGAAAAGTAAGTGAATTATGTCTTATATTTAAGACTTTACCTGCTTATCATGAGGGCGAGGGGGCAGAGGAGGGGAGTGCAACTTTGTAAACTAGGTAGTGTATTTTAACAGGAGTGCACTGTACTAAAGTGCGCTCCTCTTACCCCTCCCCTCCGACTACCTTAGAGGTGCGTCTCTTAAACTTTTTTTAAAATTACTATTTATTTATTTTTTATTTTTTTTAATTTCTCATGTTTGCACTTTTGCAAAGGATATTTACTAATATTATGTGTTCGGGGAGAAGAGAAGCGTACACAACTTATCCAGATCCAGGAGTGCGTCTGTGTTGTTACGCGCCTTATATATATCTATATATATATAGATATATCTCTCTCTATATATATACATATATACTACCTGTGTTGTATATTTACAGTGTCCAGTTTACGACTCTTGCAGCTTTAGGAGCAGAAGCGCATTTCCCTTTTTCATTTCATTCCGGGTGAAACATGCTCTTGTCGGGTGCACATATATATGAAGCTCGCCTGTGCGCGGACAAGTCTGCTCGGTTGCCTCCAGAAAACTTTAAGGAGATGGAGCCGAGCCGCTCGGATGCTGGGATTATTTCTTTTTTTTTTTTTTTGTATTATTTGTTATAGTGATTAAAACGCGCTTTGCTTGTTCAAGTCTTCACCTGGGGATTGAAGGGAAAAGTTTTGTCCCATTCAACTGTGGTAAACTTTTTTTTTTTTTTTTAGCATCCACTCACATGAAGGGGAGCATCTGTCCCAGCACTACAGCCCCCAACATTAAGATGTTTTTTTTTTTAAATTATTATTATTGCAGCGTTTTATTATAAAAGATATGAATGGACGTGGATTTGTGTTAAACTCTGGCTGCTTTTCTATATCTGCTACATTACAAAGAAAACTGTGCTGTTAAATTGTACTTTTTTATTGTATCAGTATTGGTAAATTTAGTTATTTCACCCTTAAGCAGATTCAATTAACATCCATTTAGGCTTTGAATAAAGTTAAAAAGCAAATGAAACTTTAATCCCCCCCTCCCCCAGTTCATTCAGGCTAAAGCCAACACTGCTCCTCATGCCTGTTTCTACTGCCTGGAGTATTTCTGTACCATACCACTCAAATACTTGGACCTTCTTTGCATCCCAGCACTTAAGATCACTATAGTCTTTTATTATCAGCAGCTATTTTTAAGCACTAAACAGTTTGGGGTTAGAGAGTGAGTGGGGAACCCTGCTGCGACACAATTGTAATCTAAAAACACTGTCAGGTCCTGAGAGACTGTTGTTACACAGCCGCTCATACATCTGAAATAGAGCCCAAATTTCTTTAGAGACTCTCGGTGTATTTTTGATGCATTGCCTTGTCATATTCAATTGATTAAGTGTGCTAGAGATGTGACTTTGCTCATGTGCTTAGTGTAAGCTTCCTCGAATACCACTTTGTGTGCATGTCTAGTGGCACAAACGTCTGATTTCAGCATAAATTCATATGTCTTGATTGGAAAAATCCAGCAGCTTTGTGCGTTGTGTCTGCGTGGAGACGGAGGAGTGAATCCTAAATGAAAACAGTCCCATGTGGTTTAACGAACAGCAGGCACAGTGTGACCTTTGAACCGGCATATGATGCTTTAATATTGCATATGACCCATCAGCAGACGTTGCTCTGTTTCTACACCTGTTTGTGTCTCCTCTTTGTTACTTGATCTGCGATACATGTAAAGCGGAGATTCATTAATAAAGTATTTTTCCGCAACACTGTTTAAGATAGTTTCCAGTTGCACGTGCTTGTTCAAGGACTGTGCTTATAGTTCATGTGGTTTTAGGAATGAAATCAGTGCAGAGGCAGCATGTGTTTCAGATGATGAGTATGACAATGATTAATAATTTAACAAGTTTTGAGAAAAACTGTATCAATGATGAATGTAAAGACTGCTTCCAACTAAACATAATCCTCAAATTAGTGTTTATTGTGTTCACATTTACTGAAAAAATTTCCAGACTAAACTCCATGTAAAAACCTGCCTTTTTTGTTCACTTTGTGTGCGTTTGCGCGTCTCAGGCCTATAGGTACAGTATTGTCCTCACATAATGGACAACACTTGCCCTCTCCTCTCACCTGTCTTGTCATCCTAACCTGCCCTGCAGGGCCAACACATGTTTCCTTGTAAATTTGAAGCTCACAACAGCTGCCCTAATGTATTACTGAATTAGCTATAGTCTTATTTACATATTCATATGGCGCTTTACATATTCAGATATCTCAAAGAAGGGGCGTTCTGAATGGATTTGTTTCTGATTAAAGAGACTGTCTCACATATGACATAACAGCTGCTGCTCCTGCTTAGAGGACTGACATCCTAGTGAGATGCTTTGTTTCATTTAAGTGAATACAATAATTAAGTTAATGCTATATTTATGTATTAGTCTTTTGGAAAAGTTGAAATTAGTTTTGCTGTGTTGCAGCTCTGGAGAAAACATCAAATACACTGATGTTCACTGTTACCTGATCACCTCTAATAAAGTTAACCACTGGTCTTTTACCTCTAGAATAGCTTAATTTTTTTTTTATCATGCATGAATGTACTTCATCCCTGACTTTATAATGCAGTGATAATAGATGTACAAATCTTGTTGAAGAGACGAGAGAAAAATGCAATTTGTTTTTGGCAGTGTTTACATGTGCAGCTGAAAGCAATCAGACAATACAAGAGAGTGGGCAGAGCATGTCAGTCCATTCAGACCAGTTGCAGATAGAAGGAAGACGTTGTCATTAGGATTTTTTTTTCTTTTTAATCTGAGTGTTTATTTCTAACTACTTCCTCATAGAGCTGCTGCTTGTTCTCTTTGGCATGTTGTATTTTCACTGAACACTGAAGCTCTTTGGTTTTGTGGTTTTGGTTGGTGTTGTTTGTTGTACTGTCCAGCTGCTGAAGCGTACTATAATGGAAAGTACGAGGATTAACCTTACAGATGGATGTTGGTACAGACAAAACAAACCATACGCTCACTATAATGTTCAAACCAGTGTCTCTTAGCTCCAAGAATGAGCATATTTGTTGAAATTAATAACAGCTGTGATAAAGGCCTGTAACTTTTGTGCTCTAACAGTGTTTCATTAGCTGCAGGTATTGTAATCTTCCCCGTATCTCTTTTCGGTAATGATGTTCTGTTTATTACCGATAGGACTTGTACAGCTGCATGCAAAAACGCTACATAGCTCAGCTCTGAAACCCAAACAGAAGAAAAAAAAAACAAAGGCTCCTCTATAGCATGGCTGCTTCTCCAGCGTTTATAACCCTGAATGGTTGAGTTATCAGCCACATGAATAGGACTTGGTACTTTTCAGGTTTGGTATACATATTGTTCAACCATACAAGCTTAAGAGTACATTTAAGAGTGTGTGTTCCACTGTGCACATTCTAGTGTGTGTTCAATCACTATCTTTCAAACCTTGAAATGCTCACGTAATTCCAAACTGTTTGTGCAGAAATGTAAAATAATACACACAAATTTGTATTTTTCCACATTTGCATGGATTCATTTACACATCTGAGGCCTTACAAGGACACATGACATTCAACTGGTTTCACTGTCTAGAGTTCAGAGGTCACAGGCACCTGTGTGTGTGTTTTCCGTTGATCCTTGAGAAATATTATTATGATCAGATATTTTGTCAGTAAAAGCCTGCCAAAAATATTAATAAAGGCAGAGGAAGGTTGGTGTCCTTGTGACTAAAAAAAATTAATTACTCTCCACACCTTTTTTCAGCATTTATTTAATTTAATTTGAACAGCAGTAATTCAGCAGCTACAATATTAATGTCACCTCATTATTTTGCAACTGGAACCTCTTTGAAATGTGCACTGATGAATCTGGCATCTTAATTAAAGGTGCCATTCATAAAAAAAAACATTTCATAGACTCATCAAATATCTCATTTTTTAAAAGCACGTCCTTAGTTTCCAATAGAACCCCACTCCTAGTGTTTGTTTTCTAGTACTTTGTTTGTTTTCATACAGTTTTTGTGCAATTGAAAGTGTTTCTCGATTTGTTTGAGCAAAGAAATTCAAGTGTAAAGTTAATCAGTTTGTTTTGAACATGAGTTTCTTTACATCCTCCACTCCTCCTCTGGCTCCTCCCACGTATTTACATGCAGTTTACAGGGGATCTTCAAGTCTGAATGCATGGTTTTGATTCTACACAGATGGCTCTGCCATCTGCATTTTAGCCTTTTGAAGGAAGTATAAAGAGCTGCACACTAACATAGGCAGGAACACTGCACTAAAAGTAAAGAAACCCTTGATTTACCCTCGGCACCCTTTGGCTGACTGTGCGCTCATTCAGACATGTCAACAGTCAATTAATGCTGCCTTTCGTCAGCTGCTTTGGGTGCATCCGCGCAAATTTGTTAGTTTTCTCACTTGAGATAAAGGAGACAGTAAATATTGAGGCTGTGTGCTTGAAGTTGTTAATAAGTTTGGCAACAGAGAGCGTGCCTAAGTTTTCCTTAATTGGAACACAGATAAAAGCATGTGTGTGAACAGCAAACAGGTAAAAAGGTCTTTATGTTCTGAAGAGGAGCTAGTTCTGTATGGGAAGAAACTATACATATGATTGTTCGTTAGCTACGTAATGTTGTCCTCATTAATTGTTATTGGAGATGTTACGGATAACAAAACAATGTCAGCTTTGTCAACTCAACATGTCATTTACATTTTTTTTCATTATTTCCTGTGTGTTAAGAAGGTTTGAGTTAAAATCAAACTTGTTGAAAGTGATGGACAGTTAAATTCTGAGGCCAGGGGATACTCACATACACATACACATACACATACACATACACACTCACATACACACACACATACACATGCACATACACATGCACATACACATACACATACACATACACATACACATACACATACACATACACATACACATACACATACACATACACATACACACTCACATACACACACACATACACACTCACATACACACACACATACACACGCACATACACATGCACATACACATACAGATACACATACACATACACATACACATACACATACACATACACATGCACATACACATGCACATGCACATGCACATAGTTAAACAGAGAGGATTCTGGGTAAACAATATATTTGTGTCTGTTTGTAATCACGTGTGAATGCAACAGTGTGTGAAACCTCTATTTGTGCTTCATGTGTTTAGTCTGCGCTGACGCACTGGAGGAAGAAAGAAAAGTTGTATTTTCAATGCATGAATACAAGTTTGACCAAACTGAATGGTTATTTTATCCAAACTAGTATTACTTTTTGATGGACATGCCTCTGTGGGATACAGAGATGAAGCAGTAAAGGAAAAAAAACAAAAAACAAAAAACTAAACCTTTTTTTCAGGTTCCATTAACAGTCCCTCAACTTGTCTGTTCACATCCCTGGTGTGGATTAACCCATGGCTAAAGCGATGTATGTTTACACACTTATTGACACTGATTTGTTGTGACAAAGGAACTGCCATAACAAAGCCAAGCAAATATAAACAGCGTGTGCAGTGGGAATAAGCTTCAGTGAAACAGGTTCACGGTATCACAGGTGTCTCAAACCAACATACGGTCTTTGAGTCACCTTCAAGTGATACAGCACCGTATTTACACCCATTCACCATCGCACACTCACATGTATACTGCTTTTATATAGTGTTTATAAATATTTGATATTTAGCAAATAATGTTTTGTCTTTTTTTTTTTACCCAGTTATGCTTTGTGTTGCAGTCAGTATGCCAGTGAATATATAAATTATACATGCCATGCATCTCTATTCTTTAGTGTAAGATGTAGATTATATATGAAAGCAGATGCAGCAGCGGACCTCCTTAATTCTCCTCCATCACTTCCTCCATGCATCCTCTACCTCATCCTGCCCCTGCACTCGCTGCTGAATTATTGAAACAAAGACATGAAAGTTAATTTGCTAACTGTCTGTGCTTTAGCTGGCTAAACTCAGCTGAGATGCCCTTGTCTCTGGAGGCGAGTGGAGGAAAGGGAAGGCAGGATGGGGCAGCCTGGGGCTAAATGTCAGGTGTGTTTCCTGGGGATGAGGCAGACGGAGAGATGTTCTTGATGTGCGGACACTGAGTAAAGTGATAGTTAATCCACACTTGGTTACGAGACTGAAAGAAAAGATCAGAAATTCTGTTTTGCCTCGATCTCTGTCCAGCCAGAATGTTTGAGGTTATGTTATTTATCATATTATTTAATATACTGTGTAGTTGCGTTGCATTTGTGGACCAAGTATTATACTTCTGAAATGATTCTTGTTGTTTTTTTTCACTCAATCTGTTTGGTTTTTGATATCACTTGTATTGTACCTTAGGGTGCATCAGAAGGTAAATCTTTGCTTTTATTTAGTCTAGGGTAGCTTTTGCAGGTATTATAAGGAAAACCTTGATTTTACAGGAGCTGAAAACAGTCAGAGGATAGAATATATGAGTGATCTTACCATTTTTTTTGTTCTTGTGCAATATGAACCCACAACAAAACTTGATCTGTGACTCTGCTTGGGTTTTAGTTTGAATTTTTATTTAGTTTCAGTATTTTTTCCTTAAGTTAAAAAAACATGAACCTCAGGATTAACTTCAGAATTGACTTGTTCAAAAGACTTAAGATCAGTATTAGCCAGAGAGATAAGGATATGATTTACCTGAATTAAAATTAAATATGCATTCACTTCTGTTCTGCATTTAGCAGTGATTACCTATGAAATTTGTTTGCTTGTTTTTCTCATGGAAATATTATATTAAAATGAAACAGGCTTAAGCAAGAATACTTTTTACTTCAGCCTAAACCAGGGATCTCAACCATGCGGCCCAGGGGCCAAATGCAGCCCGCCAAAGGTTCTAATGTTGAAGAGCATAATAACCCATTAAATGACTCCATATTTTCTTCCCAGTTTTTTCTTTGTCTATAAATGATGACAACTTCAAATTTCTGCCATTGTTTTACTGCAAAAAAATATTAAATTATGAATATATTTACATTTACAAACTATCCTGAACCAATAAAATGTGAATAACCTGAACAAATAAGAACGACCTGAAATGTGAAAAGAAAATTAGACACAATTTGATTAAAAACATTTTTACTAAGAGTTTAGGGTCTTTGTGGAACTGATCCAAAATAAAAAAAAAAAACATGTAGAAATGATAAAGTGAGGCAGAATATTGTTAAAATTTCCCTTATTTTCCTTATCAAATGTAACTTTTTTTTTGCATTTGCATAATTTCTAAAATATTTTCACAATTCACAATCTACTACTACTAGTTAGCAGCAGCCTTTGACAACTATAACAGAATTGTAACAACCTCATGTTGGACATCTTCAGCTGAGGATGGAGAGAGTGAAACATGTAGACGAGGAAATGTGAGATGTGGGTCGGACTGTGTGCGGTTGTGGTTTGTCTTGTAAGCATCTCATATTTTATTCCTGAGTGACATGTGTAACTAGTGCCGGGTTCAAGGGGAACGAATTCAGGCTTATATTATCTACAGAGGAAAAAAGTTGGAGACCTGACCTTCAGTTTCCCTCTGACACAGCGCTCCTGTACAGTACAACCCCCCCATGTCTCCTTTATCTCCTTCCTTGGGCCGTGCTCCATCAGCTCGCAAAAAGTCCTCTCCTTAGCCAAGTTAGACTTACTGCTTCTGACAGAGTAACAAAAGGTGTCCCCTGAAGCCTGGATTGAATGAATGTTTTTAAATAATGCATTGTAGCCGGGGCAGGTGCCCATCGCTAGGGCATAGAGCCCCTCAGATCACACCAGGCTCAGCCATGAAAATTTCATTGCATTGCAGGGCTCATGGGAATCTCTGTTCGATCCTGTACAGTGTGGATGGGGTGTACAGGAGCGGACGCCTGCCACTGGGTATTTCACACTGCAAGGAGATTGTGTGTTTTTTTTTTTAATGTTTTACACCAACCGACTCACCATTTTACTTACAACCTGGGGAAGTGGAATACCCCCTGAACTGTTCAGGCTGATGGAGCAAAAAAAAATCCAGGCTGATGTCAGCATTGGTCTTATAATAGTTGATGATATTAAAAGTGTAACCATACTGGTTAAGAATTAAATCCTTTGAGGTGAGAAATACTGTTGTGGCTCACTTCATTACAAATTTTCAGACAACATATAATTAAAGTTGTTCCTAAACACCTCACCCATCTGTTTCTCTCACCCTTTCATTTATTGGATAAAGACTGTCACTCCATTGTGGATCAATATTAAACATTTACAGCCTGCACTTTGCTTCTAATCATGGCATGTGTTTTTATGTGCCTCTGACGTTTGAGCATAAGCACACACATCTGAATACTTCTGTTATTCTTACATACTGTACACATTTCATTGCATCGTCAGTCTTGCAGCTTTAAGGAACACATGTAAATTAGAGAAAAACTGGAAAAAATTTCCAATTCATTTCCAAAGAGAAGACACAGTGGCAATTCTCAAACCCATATCTTCCTTAAGCATTGTGATTGCATCATATTTTAATCTAGTAAAATGGTTGAAACACGAAACTGGTTTGAAAACATGTTCGATCAGAATGGCAATATCTAGTAGCAGGTTCACGCAATTACATTTTCAGTTTTATGTTTTTTACTGAATTTGTGTTAAATAGTCAGAGTAAATGATGCCATCACAAGAGAGAATCTCTTGGAAATGTTCAAAACATTGACTTTAAAGGTGCTGTTGCTCTATGACTGCAGGAATATATTTGTGTTTGTCTTCTTTCTAACACTATGACTCCAAAAACCCAGTGACTTACACAGTTTGAACTATGAGCCTCAAAGTGACAGGACGTCTATTCAACTGCTCTTGTGAACGCAATAGTAAATCAGAGCAGACAAATCCACATTTTTACATCAGTGTTTCCCCCTCATTTTCCACTAAAGCTACATAAAATTTTATATCAACATGATCAGTCAAGGCGCCGCTCCCTCATGGTGAAAAGATTTTGGTGGTTTAAAGTACCGCTTGTGACTGAAAATCTGTGTTTCAGGGCCAAATTTCAATCTATTGGACTTGGCTGAATGGTTTACATAGTAACCATGAGGCCCATGAGAAATGTTTAATGAACTGTTAAAGGGCAAATGAAAGCAAATCTGCAGCGGGCACACTGAATAATTTTGGTCCAAATATTATAGTTTATGTACATCCCATCTCTGACCTGGCTTCTTTACAGACACAGTAACCATCCTTCACCACTGATGAAAAATCCTCTTGGACAATGACATTTTTTTCAGGCAGCCTGTTTACCCCTTTTTTTTTTTTTTTATGAAATAAGTCCTGGAATGTATCTGATGTAACAATGAGAAATAAAGGAGGCAATATCATCTAGTGTCTAATGTGAGTTGAAGCTTGTTTCGACCCATGGTAGCTGATCATTTTCTTTCTTTTATTAATATATATATATATATATATATATATATATATATATATTTTTTTTTTTTTTTTTTTTTTTTTATTGTCTTTTTTTAAAATAATTTTTAAAATATTTATTTGTGTTATTTTTTATACACTTTAAGCTTCCACTTAATGTCCCCTAATTTTCTTCATAAAGTAAATTGAATGCTGTTCTTGAACCATTTTGGGAACATACAATTGTTTTCTTATATTACAAAGAAAAAATCTGAAGACGAAAACCAGGATATTGGTGGTGGGTCATGCTAAATGATGGATAAAATGATATTTATCGATGTTTTGCCATGTTTTGGACCACATTAGGACTATGTATATATAGACTATATATTTTTTGGTTTGGATGTTTTTGTTGGACTATGACCACATTTGTTGGAATATTGTTCCTCTGTGGATAATTATGAGGCATAAAAAGTAAGATACACTGTTTGCTGTTATTGTTTGAACAAATGAGTGAGTGTACCCGCTGTGGTTATTTCATCTGAATGTGTCTTATATCAGCCCATGTCTGAAAATTTCTGTTGTTGGCTTTATAATGTTGAGCAAGCAGGGTCATGTGATTTGCTTACATTTGTGTGTGATTACTTCTGGCCCAGATGTGTGCCATTGGAAGCTTAAAGGGTTTAATTAATTAATTAATTTTTATTTATTAAAAATTATTATTATGATTATACTTTTTTTTTAAATCATTTTCTTTTTGTGAGCAGGTGGTTGCCAAGACATTTAGGTAACTTTTTTTTTTTTTTCAGAAGATCATGTTGTTTAACTCTGGCCTATCTCATTATTGTTATCATCCTCTATCAACCTAAGCATCATAATTTTCCGTCTGCTTCAGCCGTGGTGCATGTGATCACCATAAAAGCAGTGGCCCAACGTACACAAAGGAACAGCAGCTGCACTAGGCTCAGTTTCAGATGTGGAGGTGATGTCAACATGTCCTGTAGGTAGTGTCTCAGCATCTGCAAAATAACGTAAAAATACTGAATTGCTGTTTTTTTGAAGGAGCAAAAGTCCTGAAAAGGATCAGTTGTCATTTGTGGCAACACAGAGTGGTATATATAGATGTTCATTATGATTGTTGCAGATACTACTGAAGACAACCTTGTCATTAAACTGTGAATCATTTTATGACGTCTGGACCAGCTGCAATATACTCATGTCTCTGAGGGATGAACATTAGCAAAGTTAACAAAGCAATGTCAAAGAAATAATGAGAATGAAGCAGCTGGTGACAAAAAAAAGGTGAACGTCTGGTCCCTGAAAGCCTCCCCTTGCGATGTGGAGATGATTGGATTTTTATAGATCAGATCAGAGTGAATGACTGCTGGTTGAAAACTGTCACACTTCACCATCAGTAAAGTTGAATAATGATGTGTAAGAATATGAACTTAACATTTGGTCATAATGTTTACTGTTTATTCACAGCTAACCATCATTAGCAACCAAATTGATCAACCAAAATTGATTTTGGGACTGATACCAATTATTAGTTTATTTATTTTATATCAGCCTTAGTTGATGACTGATACAGGCCACTGATATTTCTAAGCTGATATTTTTAAACGGATATTAGGAGCTGATACTGATTTTTGTTTTTTCTCTTTCAAATTATAACAAATGTCAGAAAATCATTATTTTTCAAAAGGGAACATTTATTGAACTAAAAATAATATGAAACTACTGGTAAAAAAGGAGAAAGGTAAAATTGAACAGGTAATATGAATATTTCACATAATAAAACATTGAGAAGTGTTCAGTCACATAATTCTTCAAGTCAGTTCTGTCTAAAATAAACATCAAGGTCAGGTAGAACCGGTAGCAGTATCTACAAGAACACAGAGGTGCCGCCAACTTTACCAGTGATGCACGAGTCCATAAACGACCCAGAACCAACCGCTTTCTTAACTAACCTGCCTGCAACTTGGGCCACAAGAAATATATTTGAAAAGGACAGACCCGACCTGCATTTCATCTGGAGATAAGCTAATGCCGTTAAGCTGCATCCGTCGTAAGTGTCGTCGTCGTCAACAATTCACTAAAATCGCTTCTCCTCCCACATTTCTGATTGATTCATGAGATAGATCTAAGCACTGGGTACAAAACGTATCACTTTGTTTGACAAAAATTTGCTTTTGTAAACAATTTGTTTACAACTTTGTTTATTTTACAGTCTGTCACTAAAACTCTTCCCTCAGTTCTCAACAGATTACATTTCCCATTGATTCACTGAGTTCAGTTTCAATCAAGATCAAATGTTACTTTCCATTCACAACCTCCTGCGTAGCATTTAACAGCTTTAATCACATTAATATGTCATTACCCAGAAGAGCTTTGGGGGCTTCCTATACCATTCACACTGTTTTTGATATTTGTTGATAAAAACACACAGCCACACAGTGGGATTGATGTTATCATCTATTGAATGACTCCCTTTTGTTGATAGCAAGACATCACAGCTGGGAGGCCCGGATGAGCACAGGGACATTGGCACTATATTTTATTAAAAAGTAGAGAAAACACGGGGAGCCGCTCATCAGCTTTAAAAATGTCAGCTACTGTGTCCCGAAATTTTTTTTGTTTGTATGTTTCCGGAGCTTCCACTCTCCCACCTTGACTTTCTCTCTTACTCCCTCCATACCGTAAGATACTTCCAACGTTGTACGTCACCTTCCCGGAAATTCAGTTAATAAAGCATATTTACCAGGTTATTTTAATGTTTATCTCAAACGACCCAACCCACCGCAACCTGAATATCATTACAAATATTTTTCAATGACCCGCAACTACGGGTGACCGCTCACTCCGGGTCAGCCCGTGCATCACTGCTGTCATTAAATCATGGCAGGGAAATGTTGGCCCTCTCTCTCTCTTTCTCTCTCTCTCTCTCTCTCTCTCTCTCTATATATATATATATATATATATATATATATATATATGTATATGTATATAGACCGGCTGATATATTAGTCTATCATTCATTTATACTAAATAAAAAATAAAAACACTGACTGACACTGCAGTAGTAGCAATAGGAAAACAGTTCAATAAAATGTTTGATTTTCTTGTACTAATAATTTACTTATCTGCGGTGTGTGAACAAAAAAACTATTAAAAAAAAAATGACGTCCTTCTCCAAATGGTATCATCACACAGTCATATTTATATCAAATGTAAAGTGTTGTGATAGAAACTTTAGTGCAACTTTTCAGGCCTCATATTGATGTTGGGGCCATGCATATCCATCAATACCTGATGCTGATCATTGTTGTTTTAAGAAGCTAAAAACTTGACCTGGTGCAGTGTTTTCTGTTGGAGCTCTTGGTGTGTGTGTGTGGGGGGGGTCAGGTGGTTTCTGTCTTACTTATATAATATATACCCTGTGTGTACCCTACAATTTATCTACTAAGATGACGTCTTGCTGTTAAGTGTCCATAAGTATCTGTCCCATACACTTTTCTGTCTGTATTTCTCTAATTTTATGAGGTACACACAAGCTATATAGCAAAATGTTTCTGGTGCGGTAAGTGGGCAATGGTACAGTGGGGAAAAGGTAGGAAAGGAAGGGATTTAAGGAAAAGGAAAATGACAACAGCAGGAGAGTTCGAGGAATTATGTTTCACTTTCACTTTGTTTGGTCATATTTTCTGCACACCCCTGTACATACCCCCGCCAAGGCTCATTGTTATGGATTGGTCGCTTTTGCCAATTCCCTATCCAGCTAAAATGTTGATATCAGAGCTGATATCTGATACTAATATCAGATTGGTGCAGTCCTCGTGTAGTTACAGCCTATAGTGAAGTGACAGTGGAGGAGGGAGAGGAAACTTGAAAATTTTCATTCTGATTTTCATAATTAAATGTTCTATTTTATCAGTAAGGAATGTTAAATCTTTGGACAATTGATTGAAACAGACTCTTCATAAAAAATTACATTTGACATTTTTATAGATGGCCTCCTAAACTGTGTTTTTGTGATGACACAGAGGTGATTCTGAATTATCGTCTGTGATCTGCATGATTTTAGGTCACATTTATTGGCACTTTTACTCAGATGGAACTTCTGTGAATGTGAAATACTATGTGGAAGTAAAAGCTGGTTCCTGCCCATGTAATGAAGATACAAAAAATTTGTCAATGTGATGACAAATAGGACAGGATAAAGATTAGGATATAGGATAAAGAATTAATTAAACAATATAAACCTCCATATACAGTAAGCATATGAGTATATAAGAATGTTAAACAGTGAGCCTTAAAGTATATATAATCCAAACTAATCTGGCTCATAAACACATAATTACATTCTGTAATGATGGAACATGTAACAAGTGACATGTAAACAACCAGTCATTTAACGTCTACCATCACTGTTGTAGAAACATAATTATTTTTTTTAAAAAAAATGATGTGACATCGAGCTGTAGCCTACATCCCGTTTACTGGGAAGTATTATAACTTGAGTTAGTAAATAACTGAGGTCGATAGCTGTGGTAACTACGTGACACTGACACAAGTTTTAAGTGTGATGTACTGTAAGCTGATGACGGTGAAACAAGAGTAGGTATGAAAACCAACTGTAGCACCACCCACAGCAAAAGGCACAGTGGTATACTTTCAGCATCTTCCCAGACTGAGGAGCGCTAAACCTAAATAATTCAAGTCCATGTGTCCACTTGGTACATACTGTGCTGCTTTTACAGTTCTAGTTCTGTGTGACTGAATAAAGGTGACATTAGTTTCTACAATGTAATGTGCGTTTGTTCTGCCTGTTGGCCTTGAATAAATTTTTCGTAAATGGAGAATGAGATATTTAACCCATAAAGACCCAAGCATCTACTGATCTAAGCTGTTCAATATCTTTTTTTTATCCATTAATCCAATCAATACATATAAATAACTGATGCAAAATGCAGTTTATCATTCTTTCACAGTCACTACATATGACCCATTTGGACGTTCAGAGGCTGTGTCGTTACGGTAAAAGAAATGTCAACTTCTACAACATTGGTTCACCATTAAAAGGAGTTGGAGCAATGACAGTGGATAGAGACATTGGGTTTTTGGTCAGTTTCTTAGTTTAAAAAGTGTTTTTCTTCAGTTTTCTTTGTTTCATATATAAAACTTCTGACATTTTATGAACATTTACCTGATTAATAAATTAAATATGTTAAAATACTTAATTGAGCTCTGCGCCAGACCGGCATTTGTTATTAAAGACGTCCTATGGAGAGATCACAAAGCTTCCTCTTTATAGTCATAGGGCATGGTCACACTTGGGCCAGTTAATCTGGGCTACACCAAAACCTGATTGTCCCCCTCCCCTGTTCCCACACTGACCTGCGGTCACACTACCCTAATCCATCCGCGCTCAGGCCCGGTTGCCTTCTAAGTATACACCATCACATTGATAGGCGTCATGTGCATGGCTTGACGTCCTCATAAAGCGATTGATGTTTGTGTAAATGGTTCAGTAGCACAATGGAGACGACGCGATTGCAATGACTCTTCTGGGTTTTTGTTGTATGGAAACATATAGTGGCTTGTTTTATACGTCATTGTACGTGATTACATCACAGTTATGTTTCGTGCATCGTATTCTCGGCGTGCCTGTGCACACACGTGGCCAATCGAGCCGGGCCCAGGCCCACCTCATCCAACTGAGACAAACTGGGGATCGGCGCTGTGCCCAGGCGTGGCTTGATTGTGGTCACACTGCCTTTAGAATCCGGACTTTAAGGGCAACCAGGCCTGGGCGTGGTACAACAGCCCCAGTATGACTAAACCCTACACTGCAAAAGAGGTTGTGCAGTGTAATGACAGATGCTGGCTGTTTTTTTGTTTTGTTTTATTTTGATTGATTGATTGATTGATTGATTGATTGATTGATTGATTGATTGATTGATTGATTGATTGATTCATTGGTTGGTTGGTTGGTTGATTGATTCTTTAATGACCACACTGCAAGCAGGTGGAATTTGTTTCCAGTACGGCATGCTACAGGTTCCAAACATGCAACATGTAGACTAGTAACAGTAACAACTATGGACATCACACATGTAGACACATAGACAATATCAAACAGTTCCACTCCAGTTCAGTAGGTTATCTGCAGGAATTCAAGATTTTTATGGCAGTGGGGAAAAACTGTTTTTGAAGCGTGTTGTTTTAGTGGCAATTGTCCAATAGCGCCTTCCGGATTTTTTTTAACCGATGACAGAAAATTATGACCGGACAATGTCGATGTAGTCAAACATCAGTCATCAGTTAACATCCCTAGTGTTGTGCCCTCACTTCAATCACCACCAGTGATCAACATTTCCTGAAAATGTCATCTAAATCAGTCCATAACTTTTTGAGTTATCTTGCTAACAGACAAACAGATGAACACAGGCAAAAACATAAGCTCCTAGGTGCAGGTAAATATCAGAAAGTACGTGTATCTACTGGAATGACACATTATCCTTATACATTACATTTAACCACAGATGAAGATTGACTTAAAGGTGTATTATTTCATTAATATTGTGGTGTTCTCCATTGTTATTGAATACATTGTGTGTTGGTTCTATTTTTTTAAAAAATTAGTTGAGGTCGAACAACAGAGTTTACTGGTACTTCAGCACACATGTTCATGACGTGGTGATGAGGTGTCTTGGATTGGCTCAGAATGCGTGAAGGAACACACCCCCTCCCCTCTGGCTCTCTGTATGTGTTTACCTTTACTTTATTTCCACAGAGAGACTTGAACCAATTTGATCCGCCATTTTTTTCAAGTTTGTGCAACAGCTACTGTGGCGCGATCTTCTCACATAGCTACTAATGCTAATGCTCATTCAGATTTGTTGCTATGGGGGATGGGTTTAATCCCACGTGGGTGATGCAAAACTCCATCTGATGTCAAATGGACTGGCTTTTTCTGGGTCCTTCGTTCCTCTTGTTGTTTTCCGTGAATGCGGTATGCAGCCAGTGGAGGTGACAAACCACTTTCAAAGGCAGCATGTGTCGGTAAGTCGGGGTGACCCATCAGATTCCAAAAGGAACATGAAAAAGTGGTTTTCAGCAGAATGACACCTTTAATAATACTCGATAAGCAAGCTAGCTTGCATGTGATGGCAAATAACCAGGATATTGTTATGGAATAAAAGTTGTCTTTCCTTTCTTATCATTGTAAACAACAACAGTAGGAGAAAAAAAGAAAGTGCACTGCTTTTAAGAACTACTTTCAGTCCAAATGGCAGCAAAGTTGGTGTGTTGCAATGGAGTGAACAATGAGCTCTCAGTTCTTGTCAATATAAGTTAGTTGTTTTTTGCCTTTTGTCTTAGTGGACTTCTCTCCTTGTGTGTTACCCATGATGCTTTGATAGAACTGTGTGTGAGCTTGATTTATAGATCATTGTTTAGTCAGTTCACTGTCCATGTCTGATGTACGGATAGTGTCTGACAGCAAAAAAAAATTACTAGGAATCCATCCAGCACCGTGGCGATATATCCCAGTGTCCAAGTTTAAGATCCTCTCCCTGTCCATGTTTTTGTCAGTGTCTACATTGTTTTGTTTTCTGGCTCTATGCCTCAGCAGCAGAGTTCCTAAAACCACAGGGATGTGGCCGAGTGCCACAGAGGCTCTTTAGCTCAGAGCTGTAGAGCTTTACATCACACATTTACAACCTCTCTGTAGTGTATATGATCCTCATACTGTATAATCTTGTTTATCCAAGCTCCATCTCAGATGACACAGTTGATGATTTTCTGCCAATAGTACACATTTGCTGGACTTTCCTACTCGATGGGACACTTGGAATGAAACAAGTGTGACACATTTACCAAACAAGAGAGACAATGAGCATGGTTTTTAATTTTGAAATCATCTTTCGCATAATGACTGTTTTCTGAGAGTGAAATGAGGAGCAAATAGAGTGTAAAAATATGATCCCTAACACTAACTCGTCTCTCCCCGTCTCTGTCCCCAGGTTAGCTTTATACGTCTATGAATATTTGCTGCATGTCGGCGCACAGAAATCAGCACAGACCTTCCTGTCAGAGGTAAGACGTTCTTTCAGTTTGACTTCCTGTGTGTAAAGGTTGACTGTGACTCCCCTTCTATTGTATAAACAGGAGTGGAATTCACATTAAAAGTTGTCCTGGGTTCAAGCCGCTGTTTAGTAATCATACTGCACATCCACTCCCAACATTAAAAAAAAACTAGAATAATATTAATACTTTAATGAACCAGCACCCGTTCTTTTCCAGTCATTGAACAACAGTAATTTTCTTTGCACTATTTATTAAGTTGGGGACAGTGTAAACATGGCATCAGCTGGACTACTTGATATGATTACCCGTCTTTTATTATTAGCTGTAATTTGTAATCATAAACACTATATAATTAGAGCTGTTTGACATATTGTAAGCATGTGTTGCTGCTTGTTTTGTGCAATGATATTTATAAAGGGCAGTCAGACCCTGCAAAGTTAAATCAAGTGTACCGTGAGCATGTAAAACCGTGCCAAACATAGCCATTTGTCCAAAGTCTGCTTGGCTTATTAGTCTCATATTAGGCCCCTGAACTGTCGAAGAGGTAAGGTCTCTAATGTGTTGCATCCTCTTCCTTAATGGACATCCTTCCTGCTAATGGCCCCGTGTTCAGGGCTTGTACTGTTCAACACCTCTCCTGCCCGCTGGCTTTGTTCAGCTCCACTTAATACATCTCACAACGCAGCATGCTTTAATGGCAAGCAAAGGCAGGTCTATATCATTCAACTTTAATACTGACATCATTTATCTGTCATTTCATCAGGTGAGTTCAGATCCACACTGAGATACTGTTGCACCTGCATGGGTTCACAGATGTGTCCTCCACTCACTCAGAAGCCAGAGTTCACTTGACACTTTTAACAGGCAAAACAATTCAGTTGGAATGGCTGGGATTTAAAATGAACTGTTCTACTTAACAGTGGGCTACATGGGAAACTCCCCAATAGTTTGGATTAATGACTTATATTTTGCTAATATTTAATACCAAGGTATTTTTAACACTAGCAAACCTCCTGAAAATAGATAATTAACTAAAATTCTATTATACATTCTTGAAATATCAAAAATACATATGTAGTGAAAAGACTATAATATATGTTTTAGAGCTTTAAAACTTCTAATGTCTTTATTTGTATAAATATTTTTATGAATACCTTTCTTATTTTTCTCTTTATATTTTCATTTTTCATGAATTTGTGATGTTTTTCTGTTTCTCTGCACTTGCTTGCTGTATGTTGCTGCTGTTAACTGTTAACTTTTTCCCACTGTGGGACCAATCTTATCTTATCTTATCTTATCTTATCTTATCTTATCTTATCTTATCTTATCTTATCTTATCTTATCTTATCTTATCTTATCTTATCTTATCTTATCTTATCTTATCTTATCTCATCTTATCTTATCTTATCTTATCTTATCTTATCTTATCTCGTATCATTCTTAATATGCTAGTGAGTGTTAGCTAGCTTACTGTAGCACACAGTTGTTTGCAAAGAAAGAAGAGTGCACTGTTCTGAAACCAGTCTTAGCTTTGGTTCTTTTATGTAGAGATTTATCTCAAACAACACACAGGAACACAGACACCGATGAAAATTACAGCTCATATTAGTAACTAATTAACTTACAGTGGACTTTGTTTGCTAGGAACAGGATGCTAAGTTACGTATTAGCGCCATGTGCCCTGTCAGCACTAACATGAATGTTTTATTCGTTTTCTAGATCCATTTAAAAGAGAAAAAAAGTCTTTACAATCTTAGTTTTTCAAAATACATATACATCCATATAACAACATCAAACCCTAAAACTAAACAAAAAAAAACTAGACTAGTTCAACATTTTCAATAACTGAAATAAATGTAATTTGTCTTTGTCAATGTAACTAAATTTGAGATTTCTTCTTTCTTTATTTTTTTGGGATTTTTAAATTTTTTTTTTGTTGGTGGTGGGGGATATTTGAATATGACAGTGAGTAAGATAAAAAAAAAACTTAAACTAGTATGAAACTAAAAGTAAATATTTAGATAAAAAAAGGAAAGCTAATAAAAACTGTACAGTATAAACTAATTAAACCCAACTGAATTACAGATTTAAAAAAAAGTCTCGTCTCGTCATCATCTCGTCATTTGAACCCACTTTATCCTGACTAGGGTCACTGGGGGCCTAGTCCAGCTACAATAGGTGAAAGCGGGGTACACCCTGTATGAGTCTCCAGTTCATCTCAGGGCTGAACATATATAGACAAACAATCACTCTCACATTCACACCTATGGGCAATTTAGATTAACCAATTAACCTATCAGTGCATGTGTTTGGATGGTGGGAGGAAACTGGAGTACCTGGAGAAGACCCACGCAGACACGGAGAGAACATGCAAACTCCACACAGAAAGGTCTGGTGTGGGAATTGAACCAGGGTCCTTCTCACTGTGAGGCATGAAAAAAAAGTCAAAACTAAATAAAAATACACAAGAAAATACACTATTGCAGACTCAGCCTAGGCAGACCCCCCCCCCCCCCACACACACACACACATACCTCCACTGATCACTAACAAAATGTAATCACTTATTACTTGTGCCATCATTAACATTTCTGGAAAATCTCAGCCAAATCCATCCAAAACATTTTGAGATACAGTCAGACAGACAGATAAAGGCAGGCAAAAACATAACTCTGCCATTCCTTGGCAGAGTATTATAACCTTGGTGCTGACCTCCATCTACTCCAGGTCCTACACTGATTTATACACCTGCATTTGATGTTTCACATGCAGGTTCATTACACATATAAATAATAGACATGCACAAAATTGAGTGTGACATCATTTCCATATAGATATTTTTCTTCTCCACACAGATATATACAAAAGCAGTTTTAATAACCTTCACTTCATCATGTGCTTTTAAAAGTCTTCAAAGTTTTGTGACCTAAAAATTGGGAATCAGTTACTTCAGAAACTAATGTTTCAGGGGCCAAAACCAGGGGAGAAACACCAGATTGTATAAATCAGTAGCTGTGTCCTTATAGTGTTTAACTTGTGTCAATATGTCCAAAGAAGCAAAAAACATCTTTTCAAAATAACAAATAAAAAAAAAATTTCAAATGAAAAATATAAGAAAATGCACAGATTGTGTAAAATATTTGCCTTAGCATCTTTCTCAGTTTTGGTTGATGCCATTTTCCTTTATTACGACTTCAGCCTGTGGTTTTGACACAAACGTGGCTGGTAGGGCGGGATTTCCTTTGGTGAATTACTATTGGTTTATTAATGTTTGATGGACAGCTAAGCAAGCGTACCCAATCAGAAGCAGAGTAGCTGCTGTGGCCAGAGCCGCTTCATACATTTACTTAACTGTCCATCAAACATAAATAAACCAATAGTAATGCACCAAAGGAAATCCCACCCCACCAGCCACGTTTGTGTCAAAACAACAATTAAAAAGTCCACGTGCACAAATTAAAAAGCTGAAGTTGTAATAAAGAAAAAAAGTCAACAACCCAAACTGAGAAAGATGTAAAGGCAATTTTACATGATCTGTGTATTTTCTTATATTTTTCATTTTAATTTTTTTTTTTTATTATTTGGTATTTTGAATTGATATTTTTGCTTGCACTTTTAAAAATCTTCTTTGAACTTATTGACACAAATTAAACACCATACAACCTCTGTGTCCAAATCAGATCCATAAATATAAATAAATAGCAATGAACTAAAGGCTTTACTTTTCCATAAGGCCCAGTGGAGTAGAGCAGTAGTCACAATCTAGTTCCATCTGACTGAATCTGATCAGCAATTACAACTATCAGTCACTTATTCATCCTGTTCTCTGCCTGAGAACACCTGCCATTAGTCAAAATCTGTGTTGCAGGGTAAATTTTCTACAACTTGAAAAGAGTAGAGTGCAAAGTGTCATGTCATCTCAGACTATTTCAGTTACAGTACACTGAACAACGCTGAAGGAACCCAATCAAGCACTGCATCTTTAAAACTAAATCATGAAGCTATATTTCTTATCTGTGCTATTTCATACATGTTATTACAAAAATGTCCCATTATATTTTTATTTTAAATGTCTCCCTTTAGTATCATTGAAAATGCCACTGAGTGACAATAACAGTAACCAGTGAAGGGTCAGTTTACTTATTTCACATTACCAGAACATGAGTTTTTTTGTCACGTTTCAGCCAAGGGTCAAAGGTTGTTATGTTATACAGCTTATAAACCCCTTAGGCAAATTTTCACACACACACACACACACACACACATATATATATATTTATATATATTTATACACTGATGTGCACCTCACAGCATTTTGCCGGAAACGGTGTCTCTTGGAGCTGCAACCCATAAATGACCCAGTACTGAATATTGGTTGTAACTGACTGTACCTTTTCACACTGGAGGCGAAGTCAAATGTCAGTGGGTCTTTTGTCCAGTTTGAAAAGGACTTCAAAATAGTTTTGATTGAGCTTTTGTGTTTATCCACAACTGCTCTCAAGCACAAATATATATTTGATTTTTGACCAGGTCTGAGCAACAATGTAAGGTGTGAAACTGTTACTATCAATTCAAGAACATTGTTGTTAAAATCCCATAGTTAAATAGGAGAATAGATGAATGCACAATATAAAGTGGGAAAAAAAGAACAAATAGATAGTGACCTGGAAATTACACTTGCAGAAAAACTGAATATCAAACGCGATCAGACAGAAATTGTTTGCCTTCGTTTGGAGTGAGCAGGCAAGCAGCAGGGCAGGCAGGGCTGGAGGCCGGCCCAGCTGCCAAGAACCAGGGGAGGACAGCTAAAATATGAAGCAGAGATGAGGGAGCAGCACAGAGAGATTAAGTGGTAGGGCTGCGGAGAGCCTCGCTGATTTCATAGCCCTCACGGGTGAATCTTCTCCCAGAGATTGAGCGTTATTGGTGAGCTGCTGGAAAGGGTGAAGTTCTGGGTCGCAGGCAACCAGAAGCAGACACACGCTAAGACCCCCCACACAAATACTCAAACAGGAATTAAAATAACATATATACACACAGAGAGATTAAGACAACATACACACTGACACACAAACAGTCTGTGTCCACGAGGCATGCAAGCTAAGACTGCTAAGTCAATTTGACGCCAGTTGTCTCAAACGTTGCGCTTGTAATAGTACATAGCTTAATGAATTTGTTCATTTCAATCACAGCATTTTTTTTTTTTTTTATTGGGTTGTCTTATATGGTCACAAACAGTGAGTTAGGATTAGACTGACAGTAATGCTTACAAACTCAGTGAGCACAACAGCTTCACCTTTCACCTTTTCCACTTACGCACAGAAATAGGCTTGAACATGGTGGCAGATCCTTCAACAGTATAAAAGAAAAGTTGCAAACAGGCATGATATGTTATGCTCATCTATATCACTCAGCATTCAATGAGGGTGCTAAAGCCCATGTGTCATTGTCACCTCTTCTGTCGCACACAAGACCTGTTCGCCCTCTCAGTGCTTTTATTTCTTCCCGGTGTTCTTTTGTTTTCTAATCTTCCCTCCTCTTTACTTTTGCTTCTGTCTTTGTCTTCTTCCAAAGCCTTCTTATACATAACATAGAGCTGTGGTACAACATAACAGGTGTTTCTGGAGCACACCATAAGCCGGCACAGGCTGATGTTAGGTCTGAAATGTGAAAAAAATAAATAAAAATTTTTTGTAAATAGTCTTTAAAGTGATGAATTGGTATTAAACCTCAGAGAGGTTGAACTTTTATTTTATCTTATTTAACCTGGGGGTCCCTCTTTTTACGAGCAAGACCTGAACAGGAATGGCATACCAGTCCATGCAAAATATAAGAATTAAAGATAATAAACATGTTTAATGTCACAAATAAAAACAATAGCTAGTGAATGAAGGACTGTGGTTTAATTACATTAGAATCACATGGGAAATTAGAAAAGCATAAAGCTGCTGAAGTCTCGCCCCTTTATAAAGATCTTAAGACTTCCTGAAACCTGCAAGGATCCTTTAATATATAAGTTTGTTTTTTTTTTACTTTGTATTTTTAGTGACATTTTACATTTGCAATTTTCTATAAATCCCACCGTTACCTTAAAAGTTCTGTTATTTTGACACAATTTCACTGTGTTTCAGATCGGTGAGGATTTTTTCTTAAATTGCACTGGGTTCATAGCTCACACTGTCTTTGTCACAAATGTTTCAATAGATAAGGGACTTCAATTCTCGCAGGTAGACTGTAGGCGCGCGCACACACACACACACACACATCTGCTCAGTGCCATCTAATGAGAGTGCTATCACCTGGACTCTCCTGCCTCAATTAGCCTCTGTCCCTCCTTCAGAGAGAAACACACACATTTATAGTTTGCACACAATATGCTCCCGTCCCCAAGAGGACTTTGCCACTCTATGTTCTCCAGAGCTGTGCAGCACTCAGCTCTTTAGCGGCATTAAATCAACAGGCCCACACCCACCTACGGCACACCACATCACTATAAACTGCACTGGGGAAATCTATACAATTCACATGGAAATAGAAATATCAAGCGTCTTCTTTTGAAAAATGCTCATTTCGCTGCTGTCACGCCTTCCTGCCAGACTCCAGTGAACGATTAAATATATACATAAGTGTGTGTGCAGATTGCAGAATCATGTCAGGAGGAGTGTGTGGAAACAGGCGGCAGGTCTGTTATCTCTCACTGGATCTTATCTCAGTGTCCAGATACAGACGAGAGCTCTGCTGGTGTGTGAGGGCAGTGGAGAGGGCCGAGTTGTCAGGGCCACCACAGTGTCTTATCCGCGAACTCGCCGCTGCACTTCACTGTGCTGCCCGTCGGCCTATTTTTTCTGTCTGACTATTCTTCTGTTGGTCTAAAGTTGGGAGGACAGTCAAGCTAAATTATGCATAAAACATGCTGCGGTGTCTAATTTTTCATTCCTCTCCTTTACCCCCCCACCCCCCACCCCTCTTTTTCGACTATTCCTCACTCTCAGATCCGATGGGAGAAGAACATCACACTTGGGGAACCTCCAGGATTTTTACACTCGTGGTGGTGGTATGTATACATTGATAATTCACTCGTAATCTTCTTTCACTGTCTGTCTTTGCCGCACAAATGCTCAAGTTTTCAACAGTCATCCTGTACAAGTACCCCTGATGGCCTGAAAGAATGTGCAGGGGTGGAGAGGGACAGTAATTGCAGGGAAGGCTAAATACATCATCTCACACATGTTTAAGCGCTGTACTCCTGGCGTCCTTCTGATTGACAAGTGAGTGTGCTTTCCACGCTCTGTTATTTCAACCTCACATCTTTGAGAGTCAAGCTTGTCCAGTCAGTCAAAATCTTGAACAGATCCTCTATCCTTCAGATCCCGACACTGAGATCTGTCATGAATTTGTTTAAACTGATTCTGCGTTTTTTAACAGAACAAGGCTCTGACGTTGGTTCTTTCGTTGGTCGTTTCTTCAGCCTCTTTAAACAAATCTGTCAGATCTGGTAATGCTAGATAAATAGAGGACAGTGTTTTCTATCTGGCTGAAAGAACAGGGTCAGTGGGCTTAGTGCCTGACACGTACACTGTTTTTCTCCATGTCTGTATCAGAGAGAATGGGAACACCCAAACAGAGGGTTCCCCATTCCAAATGTCCTGCCAGCAGCTGCGAAAAAAACAACTGTAAATCAAAGACATACGCAGATAGAACCATATAGAGGTAGTAAGGCACCTATAGCAAGATATAATGTTACAAATCTCGCTGTGTGCTGCTTGTATCTGACAAAACCCTGAACCTGGATTTATTTATTGTTGTTTTACTGTTTTTTACTGTGCTGTTTTTAACTGTATTATTTTTATTATTAATTTTATAAAAAATGTATCTTTGCACTTTTTTATTCCTTGCATTGTGGGTGTTTTCTTGCACAATGACAATAAAGGCTATTCTATTCTTCTATTGAATAGGTAGGCTGACGTATGATGGAATAACAACACATCATCATCCTCTTGCACCAAACTGACTTAAGAAATGCATTATTAGTAAATGGAAAATTCAAGGAGAGATGGGTGTGGACCCACCTAGCCAGCATGTCCATGTGGGCCCCTGAAGGGTTACATTTGGGCTGCATGAAAGGGTCCCAAGTGAGTTTGTCCATAGTTTCCATGGTGACCCCATGTTTGCACATATTAGAAACAGAACCAGAGATCTGATTATCTCATATTATTTATTTTTCACACTGTTTATCCCATGATATTTATCTTTCATATGATTTGCATTACTTCTTATGTTATTTACACTATACTTAAATTCTATGTTTTACAAATAGCTTACTTCACAATATTTTTAAAAGTAAATAACTGATCCTTTTACTGATATTGTCTGTTTGTAAATGCTTGCACTGAGCCTGAACCTACCTCTACTTCATTGTACTTGGTATAATGAGATTCTGATTATCATATGAACAAACACATGTGGGGGTCACCCCTGAAACTATGGACAAACTCACTTAAGACCCTTATTTGTTGCCCAAATGTAACCCTTTTGGGGCCCACATGGTCATGCTGGCTGGGCAGTTGTGACTCATGAAATCAGTCAGTTGGTTGTTCGGTCAGTTGGTCAGTCAGTCAGTTGCTTAATTGGTCAGTTGGTTGGTTGTTCGGTCAGTTGGTCAGTCAGTCAGTTGGTTAATTGGTCAGTTGTTTGGTTGTTCGGTCAGTTGGTCAGTCAGTCAGTTGGTTAATTGGTCAGTTGTTTGGTTGTTCGGTCAGTTGGTCAGTCAGTCAGTTGGTTGATGCAGGCCATAGCGTCGTCACACTGACACCAGCTCTCATGGATCCTCTCTCCCAGTGTGAGGTAGGACCAGTGTTTTTGAACCACGACTGTGTTTCTTTCCTGCTGGTCTTCTTTGGTCTGTGTTGGTCCACAAATGTGTGGCGTAAACCCAGCTTTAGGAGTGAGCCGGGCAGCTGGAAAAGAGCGTAGACAAAGAAGCTGGATGGCAGACAGGCGCAGAGGTTCAATCCTCAGCAAGGCAGCACGAGGGCAAAAAGAACCAGGATAAGAGGTTTGACAGGCCAGCTTTGTTTGTCATTCATGCTATCCTGCTCATCCCCAAAGCCCCTCGGCTTGTCCTGTGTAATAAACCCGGACATGCAGCTTCGTTCATTCATCCTCTTCTGGCCCCCATGTGTGTTGTAATTGTGCAGCCTGTTGACACGGTTCATAATGGTCCTTAAAGAGCCTGGCTTCTCTCAACCTGACAGCTCTCAATTGGACAGCTACCAGTAATACTGACAGAATGACATAGACAAACATACAGTGCAGCATAAGTTTGCTCTTGCCTCTGCCCTAACCAATAAGAGGGCTGGGGTAAACTAGTGTGTATGTGTGTGAGAGGTGGGAACAAAAAGGGAAAGCGCTGGCAGTGTGTGCTCTGACTGTATTGATATATTTGAGTGTAGTGACCTAGCGTGTGTGTGTGTGTGTGTGTGTGTCAGAACAGTTGGAGAGGAGGCTGAGAAGGGCAGGGCTCCAGAGTAGTATGACCTAGCTGAGGGGCGTCTGTCTGGGCCACACAGCACGTGGACGTGAAAACTCACTGGGGGTGGGGTCCAGGAGGCGGAGTCCCCCCCGTCCACCCCTACGCCACCTAGCAAAACCCCCCATCCTCAAGCCTCCCCTAAAACAAAAGCTCCAGATGGTAGAAAAGCCACCAACCTCCCTCATCCCTCACCCTTCACTCCCCCTCCTTCAACCTTTGTCTGGAGGCCTGTCCTTTGTTTGCGGAAGCGAGAACCCCGAATGGATTAACTCTTTGCATTCCAGCCTCTTTTGTGTTAAACAGCCAAATCTAAGACCCTGACCCTGCCACCACCCTATCCCCACCCCCGTTGTCCCCTCCTCGGCTCCTCACAGGCGCTTTTCTTCCCTCCTCTTGCCGCCTCTGTGGTTGTTTCCTGTAGGACGTCGTTCGCTGGGCTTCAGAATGAAACCAGGGCTACGGGAAGAGGGGGAGGGAGGAAAAGGGAGCCTTGAGGTGGGGGTCACTCATCCACATCTGTTGTTATGTGTGGAGGGATAAAGAAAAAGCTCAATGAGGGCTGCAGGTGTTGATTGTCATTAGCTCCCTCTCTATTGGTTGCTGCTAGTTGTCTCCTCCTTATCCCAAAATCGATAGCTTTAACCAGTTTTCACTGGATGGACACTGAATCCTGTATACAACCCCCCCTCAGATACACATACACACACACCAATGCACAAAAAATACACCCAAGAAACCTCTGCAGTATGTAGCAGGATCCTGTGTGATAGCCTCTAGCAGAAATTCTTGTTTGTGAGGGGCAGAGAAAACAGCAAGCTGTCCTCTGCTTCTAAATATCTGGTTTTCTTTTTATTAATACACTTATCAGACAGTTGTTTTAAATATTTCATCCCACTGTTTCTTCTTTGTTTCCTTTAGATTTCTATAGACGTCTGTAAAATCCAAGAAAAATGGACTCTTATCTATAAATGACAGAACACTCACTGTTGTTTTTCCTGAAAAATAGCCATAATGTTTATGAAAACCTGCTATGCCCGCTAACATTGTTCAAAACTGCACTGACAAAATACCATTGAAAAAAAAGACCATCCCACTGAAACCTGTTTGGTTGAATCATTTGAATGTATGACTCGTGTATTCATGGTTCCATTCAATGATTTTTCCTGCTCATTAAGGCCCCATCTGCACGGAAACAAATTTGTGTGAAACTGACGTACTTTCTTAACGGATTGACCTTTTGTCAAAATGGGACCGGTCTCATGGGTACCCCAAAACTATATATTTGAAAAACCGGTCCCAGAGTGGGAAGATCTGGATTCGATGCCATTACCGCACCCATCTTGATGAGTAAACTTGTGTGTTCACACCCACGTCATGACCACTTGACCGGAAAAAACAGCAGCCTTGCAGCTGTAGCATTCATTCACAAGACAGTGACAATGGTGGACAACAGAGTAGCAGTGGTGAATGGGTTAGGGTGTTAGCAGTCTTATTATTGTTGCTTTGTGTCCGGCATGTGTCGTGCCTGTAGAAAAAGAATGTGGGCGCCTGTGCACTACTTCTTCTATTGTTCTCTTGTATCCAGTGGGACTGACTTACAGCACGCATAGTGGTGTGGCATGTGAATTGCTTCGTTTTCAGCAAGCGTTTCATCCCCATGCTGACGCAGATTTTTTACTGAAACAGTTCCATTTTTATGTAATATCTTTTTGACACGGTTTCAAAACTAAACCTGGATCAAAGTCGTCTGGATGCAGCCTCAGTGTTATGATGATTTAATAGTTCTATCATGATGGAGACAGAAATGTAATTTGTGGGCAAGTAAACTTAATTTTTAACATTTGTAAATGTACTGTGTCAGATTGAGATTGATTTTGTGGGATTGACTTCCTAAAATTAAATATTGCATTCATAATCGTATTTTTTGTAATTTATAATAACCCCCAAACTAGAGAATCACTGTTTTCTTTTGTTTATTTTTTATTGCCTTATAATGAACTGTTTGTGTGTACAGGGTTGGCAGTTAGCAGCACAGTCTGCCATGTTTTCACACTAAACCAGAACTTCCTCTTCATTTTATAAATTTTTCGCAGGTAGAATCCAGGATTAATGTGCATGTGGTCACCCACTATATTTGAGTTTGAAGTAGTGTTAGTATCCTCTCAAACAAACAAATGCACAAAACAAACATGGGTATTTTTTGTGATCACCGTACATATTTCCAGTAGATCCTGTCGATATGAAGATGGATTTGGTTGTATTTGCAAAAGTTTTGTAATGGATAAAACTCTTCTCCACATGAAACTGGCATTTTCATTCACTGAAACTGCAACCTTTTGAAATTCAGTCCCAGAGTGGATGCATTTGAAAATGCTGATTTCGCAATTTTGTTTGTACGACCAAACCATAACTTTTCTAAAATGATGATGTCATAGCCCCACTTCTCTAACCGTTCATCCCAGAAACAAGAAGCCACTTCACAACAACAATGGTGGACTACAAAGTTGTGCTCAAGATACAACAGCTATTGAGCTTATTGGACGTATTCAATCAAAATCTTTAGCTGCAACAAACAACCAGAGTTAACAACATTCACTATATGCTCTTGGATCTACCACAGAGAGGGGCAACTAACAGGAAATATCAGACCAGACTCAGTAAAACCAAGCAAGCTTTATGGGCTGGCTCCATGTCTTCTGCTCTGTTTTTTTACAAGAGCATTTCAACACCACATACAGACCTGGCATTTGTACTACATCATTTTCAGTGGTTTTGGGTGGACGTAGATATTTCCTGAAACAACTCTGTGTTTACAGAGCACTTTTTTCAAAACGACAAAGAAACAGATCAGATTGAAAAAGATGCAGTTTGTGGTATTAGTGGGTTGAACACTACATTTTCACCCCAAATGTCAATAATATGATACACTGAAACTTTAACAGCTTAATTTCAGTGTAAAATCATTCAATTTCAATTAATTTCAGGCAGTTACTACATATAATCCTCTGGGCATCCTTTCATGTCTTCATATAGAAATGAAAATTAAGACCAATTATAATTAGTGATAATAAAATGAATGCATTAATGCAGATTAATTTATTATCATGATTAATCTGATTTTAAAAATGTAATGCAATGAATGCATCTGTAGCACAGGATGACTTTGAGCATCTCTGGCAACACATCTGGGTCAGTTTGTCCGAGTAGAGTTAATGTCATACATGTTCTAATAGTCAGTTGATCCAATAGTGACAGGCAGCAGAACCAGCCCATAAAGATGGAAGACACTAAATATCACATTGGCTCGAAATGTACATATGAGGACAAACAAAATAAAACAAGACGGAACAGTCAGTCAACAATAAAATTTAGAAGTTTTCTTTTCACCAAAACACTTCCGGTTTAAAATCCAGAATAATGTAAAACATACATCAGGGATTCTGCTCTACTTCAGAAATGTGTCACCCAGTTTTAAACAAACATGTTAAGTGCATACAGTATATATTGTCTTCTTTTTGAGTCTATTTACTCATGCAAAATGAAATATGATTAATATAGATTAAAAATGAATGGTATTTAATTGAGATTAATCCACAGCAACCCTCTGATTAATTGATTAAAAAATTCAATAATTTTATTTATAAAGGGCTTTCAATTAAAGTGTTGTACTGATGATTAAAACAAAAGTTTATACAATTTACATACTGTACAAACAATTGGAGCACATAGTCAACAATTCAAGATAAAATAAAACAAAGTTTCACATGTGGCGCGAAACAAGTGGGTCATTAATTTTACCTTAAACACGTGAACAGACTATATCTGTTTAATAATGTCCAGGGAAAGGCTGTTCCACAATACTGGTGCTTGGGGGAAAAAAACGAAACTAAAACAAACAGCAGAAAATAATACTGATTACTGATATAAACATAAAGACATTATTCAATGAAATAAAAGTGTAATTAAAGCAACACAAAGTAAAATTAACTGAGTTTTAATAGACTTATCAGGGTTTCCAATAGTAAAAACTAAAACCAACTGGATAAAAACTAAACTAAAAAATCAAGAACTCAAACCTACTGAACATTCTTGACCTATAGTAACTCAGTTGACTGGGTAACAATGCTTGTAAAACTTCCATTTTTCCGTGGCGTCCCTGTGAAACCGTCACTCTCATTCCAATGACATTTGCTGTATTTATTAGCCACGGTCCAAAGGGAGTGTTCCTGATTTACATGGCGCGTGGATGTTGTTGTTTCCCTCCTGCCTGCTCAATGCATCGCTGCTACCAGGAGAATAGCTGCTACTTGAGTCAAGGTAATAAAGACAACTGGAAGGGTTGTGTGTCTCCGCCTCTTCTCTTTGATTGCAGCATTTTGTCCCATTAAGAAGAGTCTGTTCTGATAAGAGAAGAAGGACTCAGCGTGGTGACTCTCTGGAACTTTATTCATTTATTATTTTGACTGGCTTTCTTTCACTCATGTTCTGTCTGCTTCCTTATCTCCCTTTGTCTCCATCTGTCTTCATTTCTATGTTTAATTCTCTCCGCTGACTTCCTGACTGATTGACTGAATGGTTGGTTGGACGACTGGCCACAGAAACACAGGATTATCATGTAGACCTGCCACCCACAGCCTGTGTGTCTTTCTTTTCCTGTGTCTTTGTTTACTCTGCTTATTATAATGGAAAAGCACATTGTAACCAGTGGCTTTGTCAGACCACAGTTAATTACAAATAATTATCGTGATGGCATTTAATTTTAGTAATTGTCTTCTGGACGGCTGGACGTTAATCCCTTCCTCCTGTGTTCTGGATACAAAGTATGTTCATGAGTGTGCTCTGAGTGCCATCTTATATACACACATATACAGTATATATATATATATATATATATATATATAGATATATATATATATAGATAGATAGATAGATAGATAGATAGATAGATAGATAGATAGATAGATAGATAGATAGATAGATAGATAGATAGATAGATAGATAGATAGATAGATAGATAGATAGATAGATAGATAGATAGATAGATAGATAGATGCTAATTTTATTCATATTTTTGCATATATTTTGGATATTTAATCACATTCTTGATATCTTTTTCTGTATTTTAGAAGAGTTTTTGAATATATTTAGATTTTTTTGGTAATAATTTTGTGTAAGTGAGTGTTTCTCTGCATTTTTTGTTTCTTAGTGTATTTTTACACTAATAAAGCCACGCTATTCACATTAATTTCATGTATGGGTCTAGTAATGCTTCATAGGCAGGGGAGGCGGGGTTAAAAGGTTGTCTTTCAAATCCCTCTGTTTGCCCGAACGGTCCTACAACTAATCAGCATAATCTTTAGTAGTTAGAGCAGTGGAAAGTTCACAGAGGAGAAAGGTACAAATGACTAAAGAAACTTGATGATTACAGAGTTTAACGACTGTTGTTGCTTCTGTAAAAAGAATTTAGAGATTGCTGACTTTTTCTGACATTCTTCACTCATCTTTGATAAAAATAAATCACCACCCAGTCAGCAGCCATCTATCATGGTTGTTCTTCTTCTAAGGTTGTTTTTCTCTCTGAATCGTCGCAGCTCTATCGTCACTTTATTACGCCCGCCCTATGACTCTATGATTCGTCGGATAGTTCTAAGGAAATCTAGCCAAAAGTTAGATTGTTACATAACTAGACTACTACGGTAGCAAATTAGATTTGCTGCTGCTAGGGGTGTCTTGTGTGGCTAGGCTAGTATTTTTGTGTATTCTGTGGGAAATTTGAGTACACAAAAAAAAAAACCACCCTGAAAGGAAACTATAATTAATCTGACTAAAATTTGTAATCATTTGACAACCCTAATGTTCTCTCAGTTGAATGAATAAGAACAGTTTGCATGAACCTGAGATACCATTTACATGTTACCTGTCCATTCTGAAAGTAAGATGGTTCAAGTTTTCCTGGAATTCCTTGACTTTGACTTGTGTGGCTGAAACGCCACTAGTTACTTCTCATAATGCAACAAGGAGCTTCCCATGATTAGATGATTAGATTGAAATGATTAGATAATTGGATAGAAAATGTACTATTACAAGGGTGTGCAGAATACAAGATTTCTGGCAGATTGCTGTTGCTAATTAACCGCAAATGTTGACTTCCCTGATAATTTGGGAAGATTAGTGTCTCTGAAAATCAAGCTGCAACTATGACATTGGCTTTTTTTCCCTTCACTGAGGATGGGATTGTCAAATGAGAGACAACAATGGTCATCCCCAAATTTTGCCTGGATTTATTCATAATGATGTGTGAAATGATAATGTTAGGGTTATAAGATATGGTTTAAATCTTTAGTCCTGATATCAGTCCTTTCCATTGAATTCATGTGTTTTATCATTAACAGGAGCCTGAATAACAGTACAGTGATGACAAATATCACAATCTATGTTCTGAGAAACATTTTAATACATTTCCTAACATTACTTTTCTTTACATTTCCATCTATGCTTAGAACATACTGCTTATTGACCTACTTTATTGGCTTATTTTTCTAAACTGAGACTTTTTTAATTCATAAAATATATCATTTTCTAACCTTTAATAATCACTTTAAACTACAAATAATCATTATTCAGCAAGAAAAATCAGCCTTTAACCTTGAAAAAATTTATTTGATTTTTTACATAATTATGGACAACATAACATGAGTATTTTTATTGTATAATATTTCTAATTAACAGGAGTGTGATGTGAGTTGAAGTTGTGATACTGTATGTTCTATTTTTTTGTCCACATAGTGTTTCACTATATAGTACATTTTCTCTAAATTAAACAAATAAATAAAAAAAAATTACCTCTAATTATTGTAGTTGATTGTGTTTTAACTTCTATACGTGGCAGAAATGACCCCTCTCATCGTGTATGTGTCAACACATAATAAAATATAAATGTATAAAATGTAAGAGTAAAGAGAAAGTGCTTCAGGCTTAAACTAAAGCAAACGCATGTCAATGAATGTCATGATAATAAACTTTACATATAGATCTAACAGCCTGAGGATGTGAATGTGACACTTTTGATCCCACACGTGTATAGATTTCCTGTTTGATGAAATCTCAAAAGGCTAATCAGTACAATGACAGATAAATGTTTGTACTCAACAAGTCATGTGGTAAAAACTTGACGTCTCTTCCTGCTACTGCCTCTATCTGAGCTTGACACAGACAGGACTTAATGGTGCATTCACTGCACCTCGTAAACCATCGTTTCATGTGCCAAAACATTTGGAAGCAGATAAACTTCATACTGCAGCCATGTTTACCTCACAAAATCATCAATATTAACTCTTAATGTCCAGGACTAAAGTGTAACACAGGACATTTATATTCATATCATTAGCCTCATAGCATAATTGCCTAAGTCATAATTTTTTTTATATAACTACTGATGAAAAATAAAGCAGCAGTGTTAGGAGAGTAAAGTTATGCAGATATCACAATTTGGCCAAAAATATAACTTCGGCAATTATGCTATGAAACTAATGATGTTTTTTTTTCTTAATTTTGTTTCATGGTTGAACATCTGCTATTACACTAAAAGAAGGGAAATGCTTCCAGAGGTTGACATTCTGAAAAGTAGCCAATGAAAATGCTGTGGTTATCAAATTATATAGTGTGTGCATCACTCGTTATAGAGAAACTATCATCATAACTGTGAATAGGGACGAAAATATTAAAGCAATCATATCATACTTTTACACAGTGGATCCAAATGAATAGAAGGCTAATGTAAATTATAGTATCATATCTAAACTGTGTACATGTGACAGAAGTAGTTGCCCTTCGAGGTATGATCTCCCCGATTTGTCTTAGCAGGTTAGAGTCCACGCTCTTTCATTTTTGTTTGTGTTGCTTTCATGCATATTTCCTGCTGATGGAAGATTTGGCTTTTATCTAAACCAGGGGTGTTGAAGTCATTTTAGTGATGGGGCTTCATACATTCCCAGTTTGATCTCAAGTCGGTCAGACCAGTAAATTAATAGGCTGATGATATATATATATATATATATATATATATATATATATATATATATATATATATATATATATATATATATATAAAATAACATGTTTAGTGTGAAAACATTAAAAATGCATTATGAAAATGTGAATATCCTGAACAACTGTGTACAACTTGAAATTTCTCAAGACAAATAAGTAGAATTTCAACAATGTGACATCTGTTTATTATTAACATATCTTACATTAGAACTACAAATGCACACAATATTTAGGAACCAAATCAAAACTGCACTTATTTGTCTTAAGACATTTCAAGTTGTTCATATTTGTGCAGATTATTTACATTTTTATTATGAAAGGAGAGTTTGTAAATGTAAACATAAACATTTTCATCATGTAATGTTCCTTATTTTTTTTTATCATTAAACCAAGAAGAAAATGTGGACATGTCACAGTTTGTGGGTTAATATTCTATGATCATACTTGAGATCATACTGGTCTGTATGTGCCTGTATGTTCCTACAGGCTGGATTAGACTGTTTTAGGGGCCAGTTGTGTCCCAGGGGTCATATGTTTGACACTTCTGATCTAAATGATACAAATGAATACTGTAAAGCAAGGGTCTCAAACGGATTTTCTTCAGGGGCCACATTCAGCCTGGTTTGATCTCCCAAGGGCCAGAAAACAAAATAACCTATAAATAAAACACCAAATATACCACATTTTTGTCATCATTTTAGTGCAAAACACCCCCAATAAATGATGAAAATACTTTTTATAAATTATCCAAATGCAAAAAAAGTTAGATTTGACATGAAAAATAAGGGCAAATTTAAAAATATTTTGCCTCAGTTTCTCATTAGTTCATGTGTTTTATTATGGATCAGTTCTACAAAGACACTAAACTCTTAGTAACAGAAGCAGAAAATAGTTGAAATTGTGTCTAATTTTCTTTACACATTTCAGGTTATTCACATTTTATTGTTTATTGTTGTAAATAAATTTGCTCATAATTTAATATTATTTTTTTTTGCATTAAAACAATGGCAAAAATTGTCATCTTTTATAGACAAAGGAAAAACTAAGAAGAAAATATGGAATCATTTAATAGGTTATTATGCTCTTCATTCCACGGGCCGCATTGGAACCACTGGTGGGCCGCATTTGGCCCCCAGGCCGCATGTTTGAGACCCCTGCTGTAAAGGGTGTGACCTGCAATAGAGTATAATATGTAACACAGTCTATACTATATGCATATCATCATTTTACACAGCCCTCGGTACAGTAGAGGAAAATGTATTCCCCCCAAACATACCCTGACCCCAAAAAAATCTGCTTTGTTGCATATGTACAATATTAGAATTATTTTTGCTTGCATGCAACCCCCCTCTTTACACTTTCATAAATTCTTTCATCTTCTTTTCCTCCTCCACTCTTAGTCCATACTGTAAATTATTAACCCTTTATTCGGTTAATGTACATTTTTGTTAATAGCTACATGTTTTACAAGATAATGACAATAACAGTTACAGTGAGTCAACAATTTCAGGTCCAACGTGGTCTACAGGATCTGTAAGGCATGAATAGTGAGTGTTTGTTTGGTACCATAATGTACTGGTACTAATGTAAGGAATAATGTTCAAAGGGAATTTGTGGATGTGGACAGGGGTCTGGATCAACACTGATGATAATGTTCTGAAATACAAGTTCATCTTATATTCTTACACCCCCCTTCTGGGGAGGGAAGGGTTATTGTTGTTTGTTTGTTTGTTTGTTAACAGTCTAGCAGCAAAACTATTGGTTGAATTCATATCAAATTGAGTTTATAAATTGTCAGTGAACCAGAATAGATGTGATTACATTTTGGGAAAAGTAGGCCAAAATAAAAATGTTTTAACAATTTTTTTCTTTTCTTTTTTTTTTTTTTTTTTTTTTTTTACCTTTTCTCCCCCTTCACTTATAATGGGCAGAATTTAGACTCATTATCAGAATGTACATTTCAACTCAACACAAGACTACACTGCAAAACATTTAAATGATAGGTTGTTTTTGAACCTTTTTTATGGTGAGGGTATTGTTTTTGGTTTGTTTGTTCTACTTTCAGTGACCTTACGCAAAAACTACTCAACCAATTTCCATGAAATGTTCAACAAAGGTGCGAGGTGGTCTAGAATAGAGCCCATAAAATATTGATGAATGTAGGTTAAAGGTCAAGGTTACTAATGACAAGAGATGAGGCAAATACAGTAAAACGTTTGCGAGGGGTAGGAGTTTGTTGTGCCTGGCACCATTTGTTAAATTTTAAACACATTTCTTTTCCCATTCACTTATAATGGGTGAAAATTTTTTTTTAAATAATTTTTTTTCCCAATCTACGTCAAAGTTGGTAAATATATAATTTTATATTTAACACATATTGCATATGAATGAAAGGGTGGATTTGACACCAAATTAAGTTAGAATACACATGAGGGTGGGGGGGGTTGTTGTGCTTGGCACTACTAGTTTATATATACTTTTTAATTTTTTTCTTTTTTTTGGCCACTTGAGGGTAAGGGACCAAATATGGTAACTTCACTGACCTTGATTTTCTACACAACAATAAAAAAAAAAAACTTAGAAATGTTGCCAAAAGTAACAACATCTTGCTATAACCCACTAAGGTTGACAATTTGAATGTCAGAGTACTTCTATGAGTGAACTATAAATGGTTATGGATAATGCATTGTACATCAATCACCTTAAATAACAACAGAATAATGAAAGCATTGGCTTCTGCATTTAGACTGATGTTCCTGCGATGGTGCCTCAGATTATGCAGAAAGGCAAAGAATGAGATTTCAGAATGAACTCAGACAGACGCAGGTCAGCTGTTCAAATCGCAATATATTTCAGACTTCGCAGGCCAGGAGATGTTAGATCACCTTGCCCCTACCCCTGTGCCTGTACCTGGTTGTGTCTTTTCAGTAACAAACTGCGCCCCATTTCATTTCCCTGAGAGCTGATTGGATTTGCGATGGTCGCGCTTTCTCACTGCAGTTCGACTCAGACAGAGCAGCAATCTCTTTAACACCAACCGATAGATATGATAATGTACACTGGCTTTATTGTCAAGTGACAGAAGGGCAGCACAACCACTCCAGATACACACACACACACACACATTCACACACACCGTATGCATTCACCATGTGCTTTCACACAAGCTCCATCTCCATACTTCAGCACCCTGGTCTAGAGGGAGTCCTGGTACCTGCTGAACACCTCAGGGCAAAAAACTCAGCCTTTTAATCTTTAAATATTTTAATAACACATTTCTATTTTAGTTCATACACAGTGTGAGGTCGGTATCTTGTGCCAGTGGGTTGAAGCTTATTGTTTGTGGTTCTTTTTATTTTTAGGACACCCATGATTTTGCTCATGTTTTCTTGATGTCCTTAAATAACACACAAAGCAACAAGAGGACAAATTGCTTATTGCACCAATTATTTACATGTATTGATATGATTAGTTGATCAACAGGTATTTAATAGTAGTAGATGCTTTTGGCTGTTTGGGTTTTTATGGTTTAGGTCATAACAACTGTTCAGGTTTAAGGTTCTGAGATACATATTGTCTGTCGATAGTGAGAAATGACCAACAGTTCTGTGTGATCAGCCAATATTTTCTGCTTCATTCTGCATTCTGTCATATTGTATGTCATGGATGTATCACATGTCAGCACGCAGAAGGCGTAAAACTGTTTATTTGCAGCTTTGAAATGACACAAAAAAACCTCAGCACTTCTCTTTTTTTTTTATTCGCCATCCATTAAATCAATAACTTGAAGAAAGAGAAGCCTTTAATGTGCACAGGCTTAGCAGGTACTTAATTTCACTGCAGTAATTAAGGGCCCATTTGGAGTGGGACCTGGTGGCCCCTGCCGCCCTGGAGAAGTGGGATTGGTCTAATTAGCTAATATGAGTACAGCTGATTGGGCAGTAAGTAACATAATCACAGTTGATTGGTCAATAACCTCCAGGTCGCCGGGGCAGGCTGAGAGCGACATTTGGGGACCCCCTTCGTAGGTAAAAGCCCTTCTGAGCTGAACTGCTGGATCAGGGCACTGCAGTGTAATTGGTTAGAGGGTTGCTTTTCATGAGAAGTAGTATAATAGGTGTGGGTATCGAACCTTTTCAGTCGTTTTTGAGAGAAATGAGATTTGTCTCAAGCACTGAGAGCACTTACAAAGTTATCAAAATATGTTTCATTGATCTTGTTTGTACATTCTTTGATCAGATATTTCCTGATTCATAACTTCACCCATTTTCATCAAAATAACACTTTTGCTCCCAATAGAGTTTTTGTCACAAAGTATTTTAACAGAATTTTTATGTGGGTGTTCACTCAGTTATAATCATAGGGAGGGGGAGCACACACACACACACACACACACATACACACACGTCCTGTTTGGCAATTAATGTTTTTTCTGCACTAAGAAAAGTTTATTTGGATTATTTCACCAAAAAAATGTGATATTATTACTGTTATATTTTTCAAGCTTTCAAGGAATTTTATATTTAGCATTGAACATTGAATAATTGTCATCAGTATGGAAAAACTGACAAAGTAATAAAGCTGATGTTGATGTTCTTGTGTGGATTTATTCTTCTCTGTATCAGATTATTTATTTATTTACACAGGATCTGAACTTGATTGATCTTTGAATCCTACAGTAACTGGTCTAACTGCTGCCACTCTCTTGTCCTGTGTACAGTGTATTCTGGGATCTGTACTGTGCTGCCCCAGACCGGAGGGAGACATGTGAACATTCCAGCGAGGCCAAGGCTTTCCATGACTATGTGAGTGAACTTAACCAACCCTCCTGTTTGTATGAGGGCGTTTGGGGGCGAAAATATACACCCATGCACTACTTGAACGCAGTCATTCACACATGCTTGTGAACATATGAGCACACACAGCGAATGCATATTAGACAGAAGAGACTGTTCTGTGTGTGATAATGCTGCTGGGTCCTGTTTTGACATGTCTGCGTTTCTTACTGTCTGCTTGTCTGGTCTTCCTGCTGCAGTCTCTGTTCTGGATGGGACCACTTTCTGAGCCAGACGTCTGAAATAGCACACTTTTAAAAATGCAGAGACTATGAACACGGCTTCTATATTTTATGGGAATGTCCTCAGACTTCCGTCTTTAAATTTTTAAAGTCAAATGGAGACTATCAATGCCTCTTTCAATATATATTTTTTTTTATTTTTATTTTTTTACCACATTCCATTCGAATTGCCTTAATTATAAATCAATTTTCTAACATGGCCAGCATAATGTGAACCTCAGCTGCTGGCTGCACTTCCTCAAATGCTGACCTCTGACTCCTCAGATCGGAGGGAAACTGTCAACACTAGGTGAAAGGCCACAACACTGCCTGGCTATTTATTGGTCCGCTCAGATTCAATAAAGGTCAAAGTGCATAAAGCAGGTGGCTGATCACACAGGCACATTAACACACATACATGAACACGAAATGTACACATGTATGGGACACATTTAGAGCTGTCCAGGCTAGTTGTGGCTGCAGGGGCTACACAGGGTGGAAAAAGGTCAGAATCTGTTACCCTTTGACCCTTTCATCTTCTGAAGAGATGAGAAAGTTTATCTATAACCTACTGAATACATACACACATTACAAAAGCTGGTTGATGTGTGAAGGAGTACAACTAAAACCCTCTCTGGTTTATCTCTCTCAATACAAATCACCTGTTTGACATGACTGTGGCTCTCACACACTTTACCTTCTCACGAATATATACACCTTATCTGCTCCTATTCAACTTTTCCAGACTATGCTAAATATTTGCATTATGTTACCACAGATGGATTTAACAGCTAAATTAGCATTAGGATGTAGACTAGCCAGATGACTTCAGTTAGCAGATTATTACTCCACCTTGGCAGAAGTGAAACCTGAAATGGATTAACAGTGCTATTCTTACCATACGCGGTTTTAGCCTGTAGCCAGTCGCCCATTCAGTTGAACTCTCTTATGAGGTTTGACAGCAAAAGTGTGAGCACTTGTCAGTTGAACAGATTACATTTGTTGTGCATGTACTGTGCATGTGTGTACGGGAATGAGCTGAAGTGTGCGTCTCTGCCTGTCTGTGTGTGTGCATGTGTTGGACCACCATAAGATTAATTACATGGTTAATTAAACCTAGTAGTTAATTAAATCTGACAACTGTGTCTAATTAATCTAAATGCCATATAATTTCCTACACCTTTCTCCAGAGGTAGGCCAGCTGGATACCTGCATGTCAGCTCTTAAATGGCTGCGCTTTGACAGGCCTGGTCAATATATGGCTGCATTTCAAAAGCTGAAAACTCTGCCACCATAAAAGACACATCTTAAAACACCACGTCTGCATAAATCAGTGCTGAGAAACTATATAGAAAGCTGGTGACAATTGCTTTGTTTTTGAACATAGGGGAAAGTAAATGTGTGCTGAAATTGCAGCTTAAGAAATGTAACTGCATAGAAGTATGTGGCTATAAGGTCTTATTACTGTTACGCTGAAAAGACAGAAGTTCGTTGTAGTTGAGAAACTCAGACAGTAGTACACGACCTTTGACCCAGCCAAGTTCAGGAGGTCAGAATGTACAAGCTGTCAGACAGACAACACTGATCTTGTTGTTGTCTGTGCCCTATTGTAAACCTTTTTAATGGCAATATTAGCCTTCAGCTCTTGACTCTTCAATGCCAAGTCCTCTGTAAAGCATGTTTTTGTCTGTTTGCATCATTTCACCAAAGGAAATATATTATGATCAAACTGATATAATTACTCCACAACTCATGATCTTGTTTTGTTCTGCACAGTGATGGCAGTTTTTAATCACAGAACTCTATAATGGCTTAAAGCAGTAAAAGAAAAGTGTGTGTGTATGTGCATGTGCGCACTGAGGGTGTGTCAGAGGTAAAAGGTGTGAGTGAGTGTTTGTGCTTTTGTAAGTAGTAGCATGAGTGTGTGTCTTTGTGCAACACACACACACACAGAGTGTCAGGGTCGAGACGTGTGAATCCCCAGGGTGATGAGGGGTCTGTCTGTCTCTGATTAACTCTGGCTCCTTGGTCCCCGTAGACCGACGGCCTGATCAAGTCTCTATCACGGCCCCTTGCTGATAACAGCTCCCTCATTCCCCTGAGTCCCCCCCGGATCACAGAGTGAAAAACAACACAGCTCCCAAGAGTTGGGCACATTCTGCTCTGTGTGTCGCTCAGCAGGAACATTGAAAGAGGAATGTTTGTAAGATGAAGCAGGATTGTTTAGTTTTTATTTTTTAATTTAAATTTCTTGGTAGTTATGCTGTCAGTTTGTTGTGGATAAAAATGAGAAAATACCAGCACCGGGCTATAAAATTGATATTTAGAAAGGCGCTTTGCTTATTTGTTTCCTGGAATTTATTTGGTTGCTAAGCAACATTAAGCCAGAGCACAGTCTTAGTTACATATTCGGTTTGGCTCAGCTCAGTTCGGCTCGATTTGGCCCAGTTTGAAGGCACCTCTTACTCAGCCCCGTCCTACTGGCCTCTATTGTGAGTGATGATGATGTCGACTTTGTGGACTCTCCAGTTTGGGAAAGATAATGGAATATAATGTGCTAATCCTCAGATCTGGTTGACAGCTAATCCAGGGGAATGTGGTGGGATTGGAAACGCTGGACACACTCCCAGAACTGGAGGCCTCTGACTAGTTGGATGGCTGCTTGGCTTCACCCCTGGATGGTGAATCTGCTATCATAGCCACTCAGACTCATACGTAAACACTTACACACTCAGGCACACTTCTGTGGATATCACACACCCACACTCATATGCAAATAAATGCACACACTCAAAGTGAGTAAGATGATACTGTATCGTACAGAGCTGCAACAGCCTGAAGCCTTGTACCTCTGTAAAGTAATTTAAGTGGTCTCTCTTGTAGACTTAATTGTTGGAGTTGTGTTTCTGTCTTTTCTCTTCACATTGCCTTTTAATCATGTTTATTTTTTAAAAAAGAGATTCACACATCTTATGGTCCTCCACTTGCCGGATTTTGGATCTTCCTCAAAAGAGCACTTTGTTAAGGTAATGTGTTTGATTATAAGAACACGGCACGTCTTTAGTAACTCAATATGAATGATTAAAGGGTGGGAGCTTTGTGATGTAGAAGGCATACATATTGACGAGTGAGCAGGCGTGCTTGCACACACACACACACACACACACATACACACACACACACACACGTACACACACATTCTTGTTCACATTAAAGCAGGCAGAAGAATGAGTCTCTGTTTTCACTGCCTGTGACACACACACACACACACACACACACACACACAGAAATACACACACACACACACACACACAGAAATACACACACACACACAGACATACACACACATGCATGCACTTGCAATCACAGACAAACAGTCTTTCAGGAAGTGATACACTCAGCCTTGTTGTTACAGACATTTTGCTTTGCCCCAGCCAGAGGTCGTAACCCCGAACATCTGCGATTCATGCCAATCCGGGTGCACTGCCTGGGGAGTGTCACAGATTTAGTGCCACAAGTGCGTCATTCACATCGGAGTGCTTCACTGACTCCACTCAGTGCTTGGCTTGTTGATGAAAACTGTCATGAATGAGACTCCATGATGGTCGAGATAAAGAAGTCAAATGTGGGGAACTGACATTTTCCTCTGAATATTGCACCTTTTCCAAAAATAATCCACATTTGATCTGGTACTGAAGCAATTAGTTAGTGTATCAGGTAGTCACATATGGATGAAACAAAGCAGAGCTATTTTGATAAGATGACATAAAAGTCATTTCTCAAACAAAAATGCCTTCTGCTTTGTAGCTTCACACAGGAGAATCACTTGTTTTTCTCCATTTGCACAAAAATAATAATTATAAGATCATTCACTCATTATGTTTTTAAATTGTGAATGTTTGTTCTGACAAAACAAGCTAATTGAAGATCTCACATAGGGGTCCAAGGATATGTCACCAGGCCTCTGTCGGACATTTTAGAAACTAAGTCAGATACTTAAAGACTTAAAGGAGCAGGTTTTTTTGTTATGAAGCACATGGATGACTGTTTGCCATTTATCGACTGTGTCATTGTTTAAAAAGTGTCAAGAGAAGTGTTGTGTGTGTGACACTAACACCACAGTGTCCACAGTTGTTCTCATAAAAACAAAGCAGACTGACTTCCCCTATTTTGAGCCATAATTGGCAGAGTGTTTTAATGGTGTAACAAGAAGGATGACATTTACAAAGAGTTGTTTTAGAAAAGTCAGTGGGGAACGTTGAAGCGCACTTCAGGTTTTGACCGCTGCATTCTGGAGGGTCACCTTTTGTAGATAGTTGTCTTTTTGGAAGAGGTGATGAACAGGATAGACAATGAGTTCAAGGACATCACCTGATTTGCATGTCTAATGAGACAGTGTAGCCTTGTTTCTAAAATAATTAAATGAGCACCATATATTCTGCAAGGTAATAACAGGTGTGTAAAATACTTCTATTATCTCTTTTCACATGATAAAGGAAACCTAAATATCTAATTTAAGCTTATTTTGTTATCTGTGTGTAGCATTTTAGAGAAAATATGATTAATAAAAATGAGTGTATAACAGGAATGACCCATTTAGCAAATTTGCTTGAAAAATGACTCTTTAATCTTGTTTCTTTATGTCACTGATTCATGTAAATAAAAGATAGGTGTTAGTTTCAGCCCTTCCTGTGCATGCTGTTCATGGTGCTGTGGTGGTTGTTGCCTGGGGATTCTTTGAGAGGGTTAAACATTTGTTAGGCTGGACCACAGTAACAGGTGGCACAAGGGGAGGAGCTGCACTCTGTAAACAACTGCTGATGGCCAAACCTTTGTCTGGACTCTCTGTGTGATTTTCTGTGTGTTTTTCATCTCCACAGCTCCCTGTATGCTGCCTTACCAGGTGCTCACTTGCCTCATTTTCTACTAAAACCATTCCTTCCTTCCTTCCTTTTTGGAGCCATCACTGTCTTTGTCTCTGTCCTTTTTTTTTCTTTCTTTCCAAAGACAGAATTTACTCATCCCTGCACCGTTTTTCCTGCTTCAGTTCCTCTCAGGTCTTTTTCACTGCCCCCCACCCTTCCCTTCCGCCGTCTCCCCAACACACACACACACACACACACACACACACACACACACACACATAAACACACTGTACCATCCTCCACCCCACCCCACCCCTCCGCGCCACTCTTTCTTTCCCTTCCTCTATGTTCTATACTCTCTTTCTTATTCTTCCCCCTCTTTTCCTTTTGCCTCCCCCCGTCGTTACGCGTCCCTCCTCCCTCCTCCCTCCTCCCTCCTCCCTCCTCCCTCCTCCCTCCTCCCTCCTCCCTCTCTCAGAGGAGATTGATTGGGTAATCTGGCCGGGTGCCAGCAGTGCCCGCTTTCTTGCTCGGGGGAAGGAGAGAAGCGGGGGCGACATGACGACATACAGGAATAATAATAACATCCATAATACAGGCAGAGTAGGCATGGATGGAGGGATGAGGAGAAAGAGAGAACACTGGAATGGAATGGAGTCTGCGTTGGCATAGTGATATCTTCACACACATCCTTTCAGTTTAAATATAGCCTACACACAAATGGCATGCCATAGCATTGTGTGTCCATTTCTGTCTATCTGTCTTTCTATCTTTCTGTCGTCGTCCCCCCCCCGTTTGCGCCGGTGTCGTCTTTTAATATCAAACAGTGCGTGGAGTGCAGGCTGCAGGCAGACGGGCGTTGAGCGAGAGGACGCTGTCTTTGTGTGCTGTTGTTTACTGTTGTTACCGTCTAAATGAAAAAGGCCAGTCGGTTCCTGTGCCTGTGTATACCTTTCGCTATCTGAGGGAAGCTACAAAGCCTGAAAAGTGCTGCCCTCAAGCTGTGTGTGCGCGAGCGTGTGTTAGGCTGGAGGTCTGGAAGTGACAGAAGCAAAAGATCAAATATTGTTTATGATTCCCTTCCTCGTAGGTTCATTCTGGGCAAGCTTAAACTGCGCTGTGGTTTAGCATTTGATCTCGACCCTGAGAATGTGCAAGCAAGCGCGGACTTCTGAATCTGTTGTTTGACATAGACAGACATGGAGACAGACAGATGGAGACGACAAGCCAGGGACAGACAGACAGACAGACAGACAGACAGACAAGTGACAGGAGGGAGGGGAGAGCCAGAAAGCAGCAGGGAGTTAAAGAACGACAGAGGGAGATGTATCGGTGTGCACTGACTGAACACACAGGGGACTCTTTTTGAAGTGTGTGTTTTTTGGAGTTTATCTGAGTTTTGTTTTTTTTTGTTTTTTGGTACTAGCTATTCCTGCTAGCCAGAGCAGCATAAATGTCATGAATGTGCCTGAGCAAAGTTATTGTAAAAGCCAAACCCTGTAGCAGTTACTTCCTCTCCCTTGCATACAGATTCTCAGCCCAATCCCATTTAATTTCCCTAACCCAGTTACCCATGAATGCCCTCTTAGTTGCAACATCATCATCCATAAAATTTAAACGAATGCTTTAAACGAGTACTACATTCTGGGAAATAGTAGAAAGTCTTCAGGGTATTTGTTTATCTCTCCCAGTGAAAACCAGGGTGAATACTGTCATTTCTATTTCAATATAGTTGTTTTCAGGAACTAAATTATGCTTCTATAATTAAAAAATAAATAAAAAGGCAACATTTGTCACATGTTTGCTCCAACTGTAACCAGTTTAGAAGATAAGCGAGGAGGGTGGAGGGGTTGGAAGTCTGAGGGCGACCTTCCATGCCGGAGGTGTTTATGTCTGTGGCATCTTGTCTGTGGTGCTTCACTTTCCAGACTCTCCTTAGCCTTGCACACACACACACACACACACACACGCAATTTCTCTCATTGTGTTTGAAGTTCCCTGACACTGGTGTTTCTCAAACCACATCCACTTATCCATTTACCCATT
>CM035786.1:34286474-34323974 GCA_020466265.1 Siphamia tubifer
ACACACAGTACATGTGTTATTCCTTTTATGTGATTGATCTGCACTCTCTGATCTGTTTATCGCATCAGATCTTTTCTGTAAAAAGTGACATTTGGAATAGAGAGATCCACTACACTATACTGCACTCTGTTGCACTCTGTAAAGGTCAGCTTTCACCGAAGGAGTGTGTGTGACCAGCTGTCGCTCTGCACTGTGCAAAACCTCTGTAAGTGTGAGAGAACAGAAGAAAGGGTTCTTTTTAATGGTTAGACCAGTTCAGTTTGTTTGAAACTGCCGTACATGTCGCTTAAGTCCCGCTTCGTACCAATTGATTTTTGATGACTGCTGAAATTTTTTTTGTCTGTAAGAAAAGCTGTGCTGCTCTATGTTGTACTGAACTGAGCTGCTCTCTTCTGTGCTGAACTGTTCTGCTAGATGCTGTAATCTCTTCAGTGCATGGCCAGATTACTGTCTGCTCCATATTGTCTAGTGGCAGGCTGCAGGATGGAGAGATGGCAGGAGGAGGGGGAAGAGAAAGCGACTGATCTGCTGCTACATAAGGAAGATTACCTTTTTATTAATGTATCCATCTGGATGTTTGATATGTTTGGTTGTTTGTCCAGTCTGTTTGTGTTTAAGGACAGACAGAGTAAACCTTTGAGATTCAACAGAACATGATTCCAGCTGAGATACATCACAGCCGAGATTAGATATTTGTGTTATTTCCCAGGAGTTGTCAACCAAATGACTAAATCAAACTGTAATATAATTATGATTAGAAATTATTAAAATATTGCATTTGTTGTGTTTAATTCCCTTTGTGACTAATGTTGTGAATTCATTGCTCTTATTATCCACAACATGAAATTATAAAAAAAGGAATGATTTTCTGTAAAGAAAAATGAAGAAATTTGAGTATTCATTGTACCCCCCCCCCCCCAGTCCACCCTCCACCCTTCCACGCGTCTTCCTCTCCATCTCTTTCTGTCTCCTGTGCACTCCGTGCAGAAATGATTTCCATTCCTGCTGAATTAATGAGGTTCTGCTGAACTGAGAAAAGGCAAGGGGAGTGAGTACACACACACACACACACACACACACACACACAAACACACTCACAGAGGGAGACACACATACAGACCAAGACACACACACATACACACTCATCCTCACACATATACCAGAGGCATATTTAAGCCTGAATTCACATACACACACTGTGATTTAGAGAAGTTTGGCTACTTCTTGCCATTTCAAAGCACAAATGGATTTTGTTTTAAATCTCAGAAATGTAGACTTATAGTGAAATAAAAGACCATGGAGGCAAATGGATCTGATGCCCAACATACTCTGCATGGAGCTGATATATTCTAATGTGCTGGATTTACAGTCCATACACATACATGCACATATAGACACACATGTGCAGTCTTATGAGTCAGGCCCCAGTGCTGGGCCCAGTCACCATGGTAACACAGTACTGTGTGTATAAAACACTACAGTGGTTTGGGACTTATGGGTGGTTGTTAAGCACCCCAACCCCATCCTCACTCACACATACACATAAATGTCAGAGCACCCCCCCAGCTCACACCAAAACTGTCTCTGTCTCTGCTCAGTCATCACCACCAGCAAGAATCAGATTCATCATATTCACCAAGTAACAGCCAAACAGATGCAAAGCCCTCTTCCCAAACCCTGGTCTGGTTCATGCATTGTAAGCATAGACAGTGGAAGCACACGTGAAGGAGCACATCGTCAAAAGGATGTAATTGCGCTGTAAATGGCTGTTGTTATGTGCCAGCTTGTGCACCACTTGAAAGCCCCATCCAGGATTGGCTGAGCAAGAAGGAACAGCAACTACTGGCTGATTCTGCTGAGGTTTTTCCCTTCTCAAACTGATTTCTCCTCAAGTGCAACTAATGTGGGGAGTTTTCAGGTGTGTAGCCTTCATGGGACGTTACACAAAGCGACCACATTGGTGTATATGAAGCTTGAAAGAAGTTGTAGTGTGAAAAAAAAAGGGGGGAGAAAGCACTTTCTATATGTAGAAAGGACCATCTTGGTTTCTTTCATTTGCTTTTTTGGTTTTGTTGTGCTCCTAATTTGCTTCTTTTGTCATTAAATGCACACAATCATACAGATTCAGTAACACACATGAAAGTGTGACCTCTCCTTCTCCTTACTCTCTGCTGTCTCAGTGTTTTTCTTTCCCATTTATCATCACTGAGGCAAAAGAACCGATTCCAATTTCATGTGTTTTCATTCCATTCTTCTATTGGCTTATTTCTTTATCCTCCTCCTTCTATTTTGATCTCAGGCAACCAGTCAGCAGTCAATAATCTGTTAAATAGCATTGATCGCCACCATTTAGTTTCCTGGCCAGCTACTTAGGTTGTAAAGCTGATCAATGGCTTTGAATGGGTACCACCTAGATAGTGGATTGACTGCTGGGACGCACACTGCAATCATATCATTTGTCTTCATTTGCTGTTCAATTATTTGTTGTAATGGCTGCTGTCAAAAACAGCCCCATGCTGCTTTGCAATGGTACACGAAGCCCAAAACTGTGGAGTGCATGCTGTGGAACTGAGCTTGACTCACTCCTCTCACCTTGAATCTATGCACCCCCCCCCACCTCTCACACTAACACCAGCAAAGGAAAGACATTATAGAGTAAACAGCGTGAGAGGAACACAATCACATGTTAAAAAACCTATAGGAGTGTGTGTGTGTGTGTGTGTGTGTGTGTGTGTGGGTTTATGTGTATGCGTGTGTGTGTGTGTGTGTGTGTGTGGTTGCATCTTCTGAATGCATGCAGATGGTGCCCATGCCTGACAGTGTGGTTAGAGTTTGACCCAGACTGGACTTCCTCTGCCCAAGAGCCCCTTCCTGAAATCATCAATCAAATCATGTAGGACACAGACGTTGCTGTGTACATAAATGACAGTGTATGTGTATTTTCACTTGGCTCATGAACAGTCTTGGCTTAGTATCACTGAATGTTAAGAAAATTATTCAAATATGCACAAATCTAGCGTAATAGTCTTTAGTCTTTTTTTTTTTTTTTCAAAATGCAATTAGTTGCTAAAACTATTCTTGTAATTGACAGAAAATAGGTCTTTAATCTTGTGTTTTCTTTTCGTGTGGTTCACATTCAAACCAAATTAATTTGCAAGTGATGAACAAATGTGTAAAACAGTAAAATCTTGTAAAACGCTGTCATTTTTGATAGGTCGCAAATGCAAACTCCAATCTATCCACAACACATGAGCAACTTGCATATATGCGCAACCTGAAAAACGACTATTTTACTTAACGTTGTTTAACTTCAGCTTCGCAAAACCCAGTCGTTTCCTCTTTCAGAAACACTCCTGTGTGAACAAATCAGTCTTTTGTATTTATTTACAGATTATTATGTGTGCTGTGATTGCCTGATACACAATGTCAGCTCCACACAGATCGTTGTATTTAAGTGCATCTGGGCTCTTAGTGGATTTAAATGTTATTTCTGAGTTAGGAAGATATTTGGCTAAAGAGCGAGAAGAAAAAAAAAAAACCTCATTACTACATTTAGTAGCTATAGACAGTGTGATATAAAAAGACAGCATACTGTACATTAGTATTTCTTTTGAGGCTGTGATGTGTGAATGAGTAATTCACGTGTATTCAGTTCGCTCAGTATTTGTGTCTGAATTGCAACACAATATTATGCACACATCATTTTACACATTGGTAACTCTCATTTTTCTATAGCAGTGTAACATAATACCCACCTGGGACCACTCTGAGGCTATTTTCTCTCCATATCAGATATTTAGCTTAAGCATTGATCGCTTGATACCGCTCTTTACCTTTTCTCCTCATTTTTTTCGTTTTACCTTCTGCCTTCAGCGATAATGCCTTCAGAAAACTAGTTTTCTTTTTTTTTAATTTACCTAATAATTGATTGAAACAGTCAATCCACATTTAACTGAGTTCCTTTACAGAGCAGCTATAAGATCTTTTCTCTCCCAGTTATGGTTCAGATGTCGTTTCAGCGTTAAATGTCAGTTAATAACCCCAATCTGGTTAGTTGATTATACATTTGGGGGGTTTTATGGTACTTCTTTTGGAGTTTGGTGGGGGCACTTCCTGCTCTTATCCACCGCTGTTCATCAGGTGGCTTTATTTACCAACTTTCCTTCAACTTTGCTCTTTTGTACTGCACCTCTCTCCTTAAATCTCTGCTTTTCTCTCAGCCTCTTTTCTTCCCTACCTCCTCTGGTTTTATTGGAGAAGGAGTGTCCCCCTCCCCCCTGCTTGTTTGAAGTGGCCTGCTCATATATCACGGCCTTTCCTCGCAGGATATCCTCCCTCTTCCTGCCTCTCCCTCTCTTTCTCTCTTTTCTCCCTCATTCTCTCCCTGTCTCCTAACCCCCCACTTCTGTCAGCTGGAGGTGGAGGAGGGGAATACCTGTTAACTCTATTTCTTTTCCACACTTTAACACTTTCCCCATATACCCAGTGGACACGCTCCCACACACATACACATGAAAACGTCTTCACCCTCCTGGTACAATCAAGGTTTACACCATTCTGATTTAATTGTTTTAACACCACTATATGCAAATGAACCAAGGCTACATTAACTATTTGTATTTAGCTCAGTTTGTGATTTGGATAGTCTTGTAAAGGCTTGATTTACAACTTTAGTTCCATGTGTGGTTGAAGGGGATCTCACTAAAATGTTGTTTTAATAAAGCAGAATATGACTTAAGGTGACTTTACTCATTTTTTTTTTAACTAAAACATGGACTTGACTTGATTTGATATTTTCTATTCAAGATTTACTGCATTTGTATTCAATTGAGTTTCAGCCAGAAAACAGCAATACTCTGATTATTGAAACTGTCATATGCTCATTTTGACTTATTTATAATTGAAATTTGCAATTGCATTTTTCTTTTCTTGTCCTGATTCTGCTGCAAAGTGGTTTAAAAGGGGGCGTAATGTCATAAAGTTCTTTTCTTTTTGTCTCACATGAATTCCTTCCTATAGGTCAAAGTAACATGTCAGATATTGCTTAGAGTACGTGTGGGTGTTGTGTGAAGATGACTGTCTGAGTTAAAAAGGTAGACGTAACAGGACATTTCTGCACAACAGCAGCCGTATACACTGACTTTTCCACTGCTGGTATGTGACTGTTTACACCTGTATATATTATTTGGATGCTTTTATGAAACTGGGTACATTTTGGTACTGGGCACTTTGCCAGCTTTATTTTTTTTTAGATCCAATAATAAACGAGAAATGTTGACATATTTCCCCCAATATGGACCTAATGATGCCCTCAGTTAAATGCAAAAAATATATATTCTTGCTCTGAGCCATCTCATAACTAAATTTTTACTAAAATATTTGGGCCAAAATGGACCCAAAATTGGAACAGGAAGACCTACTCAGGTGTCAGTGCATTTTATCTTGAAAACATGGCTGTAAATTGTCTTATATATCACTATAAACAAAGACACTGTTGAATTTGATCATCTTAGTGGTTTTTCTAATGCAGACATGCAGGTTTTTCATGAATCAGCAGTCTGATTCCAGGCTTTGTATGTAACCCATCATGTGCACATGCATTACATGCAGAATCTAAATATATATAAATTGCAAATAATTTTGCAATATCAGTCATTCTTGTGAAACACTCTGCCTTGCATAATTAGTTTAATTCCCAAATTGTGCCTGTGATGGAGTAAAGGGATATAAAATAAAAAAGTAGTGTGTAGTTTTCATGTCCTTTTCACCATGTTACATACAGATTTGCATATGAAATATTATGTAAAATAATATAAAAATGTGTCTTGTCTCTCATCATCTGAACCCACTTTATCCTCACTAGGGTAACGGGGGGCCTAATCCAGCTACAGTGGGTGAAGGCGGGGTACACCCTGTATGAGTCTCCAGTTCATCTCAGGGTTGAACATATATAGACAAACACATTCACACCTATGGACAGTTTAGATTAACCAATTAACCTATCAGTGCTTGTCTTTGGATGGTGGGAGGAAACTGGAGAAAACCCACGCAGACACAGGGAGAACATGCAAACTCCACACAGAAAGGTCTGGTGTGGGATTTGAACCAGGGTCCTGTGAGACACAAGTGGTAACCACTGTGCCACCAATAAAAATGTGTAGTATATGAAAAATATTTTTGCTTTTATCTTGGTGCATATTTATTTTTAAAATAGACCCAAAGTGTTTCCAAACTTCATAACATTAGTTTACATCTGGTTTGAATTTTTAGCCCCATGTACTGTTTTTTGGGACCAGTTTCATAGAAGCACAAGAAAAAAATAACAGACTGATGTAAAATGATAATTTTCTCTGATTTACCATTTATAGGTTTGTGTTTGAGTAAAAGGATTTTTTTTTTTGTTTTATTCTCTAAACTACACCAAAATTTGCCCCAAATTCCAAATAAAAATATTGTTAGAGTTTTCAAACCTCAAATAATGCAAAGAAAAGCAGTTCATATTAATTTTTTAACACAACACCAGTGTTGTAACTTGACAAAAGTTCAAACATCAATATTTGGTAGAATAATCCTGATTTTCAGTGACAGCTTTCATGTGTCTTGTCTCTCCTTCATTACTGTTGGATGACTTTATGCAGATTCTGGCAGAGAAATTCAAAAAGTTCAGTAATGTTCCATGACTTGTGATGATCTATGTTCTTCCAGAAGTTTTCAAAGTGGGTTCAGTTTCTGCAGATTGATCTGAACATGACAGAGTTTTCATATGATGGTCCTTTATGGATCCAGCTGAGTCCAGGACCATTGACCTGAGGGAAGAACTAGTCCTCAAAAGTTTTGGAACATTGTCAAAGAAGAAGTCCAGTAGTTTTAAATAATTAGTTTTGGATTCCAATTACTTTAGTGGTACTAATAGCACAGTTTTTTCGTGTTGTGAGAAGATGGTGATGGCCACAGTAATGGTTTTTACTTCTCCTTCTTAAATAAAACATGGATCAAGTGTTTATTCAGTAGAATAAGGTGTATTTATGTTGGAATTCAACAGATACAGGAATGGAACAGCTGTCACACATACAGACATGATGATTTCAGAGGAAATTGCAGTGGTCCTGTATTTTTTCCAGAGCTGTATATGACATAAAATAATGAAACCATGGTTGACTCTGCAGTCAACTACACTGCAGTTTGATCAGCTGAAACCTAATTTTGCAAGTAAGGAAAGTCATCCTTTGATGCAAAACTGTAAACATACAAAACTGCAAAAATACATAATTAGGATAGTGTACATAACCAACAGTTTTAGAAGTGATACCACCCTAACATTTTCTCAGAGGAGGTTTCAGCATGACCTCACTTTTGGTGATATTCAATTCTTCTATTAGTATTTAACTTGTCAGAGAAGATGTTGAAATATGTTGATGTACTATACAACACCTGAGACAACATGTTGTTCAGTGAGTGGTTTTACACAGAACTGAATAACACTTCACTGTCTTTATGACCAACTATGACTACATTTATCATTTTAGCTTTTAAACAAGGAAATATCATATACTATAGTGCAGGGGTGCTCAATCCTGGTCCTCGAGAGCTACTATCCTGCATTTTTTAGGTGTCTCCCCCTTCCAACACACCTGATTCAAATGATAAACCTCTCATCAAGCTCTGCAGAAGCCTAATAATGACCATCAGGTGTGTTGGAAGAAGGATACATCTAAAACATGTAGGGTAGTAGCTCTTGAGGATCAGGATTGTGCACCCCTGCTGTAGTGGAAAAAGTTTTTGGACACCCTTAAAATTTTACACAGTCTAAAATATAATGAAATATTTGCAGAAAAATCTTTGTTATGTTTCAAAAGGTGTGGTTGTATCAGACATAAATGCTTTTTTTTGTTGTTAATTGTTAATAGGAAGAAATAAAACAAAATTCTTGACCCTTTAAACATGTCATGACATTGATGCGTTTCATTATCCACTGAAACATCCAGTTTTGACCTTGATAGAACAGTGCACATGCAGAAGGGAGCATGTGGGTTTAGAGAATGGAACAATATTTGGTTCCGTGACTGAAGAAAGATTCTTAACAATATAAAATAGTACAAATGCATGGGGCATTGAAAAACATTTTTCCATCATTGTATGTGTAAGGGTACAAAATGTGACTTGTTACCAGTAGAGACCTACAAGAGATATTGGTATTGGGAAATATCAAAATGGATGGACTTTGCCTTTCTGTAATCAGAACATTTAACTTGTATTTGACATACATTGGTCCCTCGTTTATCATGGGGGTTACATTCTAAAAATAAACCGCAATAGACTAAATCCATTTAATTTTTAACAATCATTACATATGTTTTAATGCTGTAAAACCCCTCACCACATACTGTAAACACTTTTCTCAGACAGACATTTTCTCATATTTTTCTCGATATATCTAAAAATTCAAACCTTTGTAGATTTTTTAAAAAAAAGTACAGTATTATAGAATAAAACCAAAAATTAAAACCTGTTTTTTCCAGAAGTCCAACTTTTTCTGTGATGGTTAGCATCTTCCTCTGCCTTGTTGGGTGCCTTTGACCGCAGGTACTATTGTTAGTGCAGAAGGTTTTGTTGACATTGTGGATTTTATTCAGGGAGAAAACTGTCAAATATACAGCACTGCTACTGATGGAACATTTATATGAATTTGCTAAAGATGAAGATGTTCTGTACTGTACAGGAGACACAGCATGGATGAGATTGATTGACAATGGTGTATAATAAATGGTCTTAGCCAATCAGGATGCAGAACATCATTTTTGTTCAATTGCAGTAAAAAATAATAATAAAAAAAAAAAAATCAGCAAAATACTGTGGCAAGGCCACAAAAGGTGAACTGCATTATCATTGTAGGTGGTGATATTTGACAGAATATTATCCAGTCCTGACTAGAGCCAGAAGAAATAATCTCATAATATTGGAGGTCACTGTCAACTGTGTGAAATTTGTTGAACTAATATAGTAATTAGTGTTGTTTATGTGTTACGATTTACTATTTGTTTATCATGAATTGCGTGAATAAATATAATTGCTCATTCATTCACTGCTTATACTTTGGTTTTTTTGATGATACTTGAACAGAACTCAGAGCTGCAGCACATTGTGTTGTGCATCAGTTCTAATATTGCAGTAGTGGGCCCACGGGGGGTGATGGGAGAATGTGAATAGTTCCGGGTCTGAGAACGATAAGGAGGATGAGTTTGGCGCTGATTGGTCATGAGGGGGGACTCAGTCATTTCCTATGTATTTCACACCAAAAAAATTTCATCATTACACGAATACAAGGACGTAATTCAACATAGTTTCCGGTTTGGTTCATTTCGCTCGCCGTCAGGATTACCCCACTGTCCTTCATCACTCCTCCTCTTAACACAGTTTATTTGACTCTCATTCGTCCTTAATATCTTTCTTTTATGAGATTCATTATTCACTTTGTCCCTTTCATGCTGCTTTAATTGAGGCCTGTACTGCCACTTTCTGCTTGTCTCTTTTTCCTGCTTTCTTTTCTTTTCCCTTTTTTTCTACTCCTTGTTTTTCACTCTCCGTGCCCTTGTTGTCATTTAGCTTCTTCCCTCAGCTCTGCCCTCCCCCTCTGTCCTCCTCCTCCCTTCTCCTTTGCTATCTTACATTTTCTCTCTCCCATTCTCTCTCCATTCCTCTGTCCCTTTATTCCTCTACCCCCTTCTTTTCTGTTCTATCCCTCCATCTCTCTCTCTCTCTCTCTCTCTCTCTCTCTCTCTCTCTCTCTCTCTCGTGCTCTCTCTCTCCGGCTGAGGACAAGGAGGTGAAAGCCAAGCGGATTACAGTGGCAGTTTAATCTGGCTGACCCACCAAGGGATTGCTCTCTACTTTGCTGTGAGGCTGCAGGGCTAGAGGGCAGTGAGGCTGGGTGGGTGGGTAGGGGAGAGGGGAGAGGAAGGGGAAAGAGCCCAGGTTGTAGGGGGTTGGGGTTCAGGGTGGGGGCAGAAAAAGAGGGAAAGAAAGAGGGTGGAGGATGGGAGCGGCTGAATTTGGAGAATTTTTCCTGTTTGTCTCTAGCCAAGCCAGAATGCTCTCCAGGACATACAGTATATTCACATGTTTGTGTCTGTGGGTGTGACTGCAGAGCCAGAGGTGGGGGAAGGGCTTAGGTTGTTATTAAGAGATAGAATATTAATGCTATTTGCCTCTAATTTCTTTCCATCTGTCATCAAGTTGTCCTCTGCGTGTGTGAGGATGTCGAAGTCTATGATTGCATAGTCCTCAGATATTAACATATTAACTGACAATTAGTCTGTTGTGGATTTCAAAGAGAAAATACAAAAATGTCCTTGGTTTGATGCTTTTCTTTATTCGGAAAACATCAAAATCTCATGTTTCTCCATCTTGTCAGTTAGTCAAACTTTCATGTGCTGTTATCGTCTGGGCCGAGGCCTCGCCAAATGTATCAGCTCACTGAGCGTTGCATTAGATTTTGTCTTTGTAGGCAGCAGCAGGTCATTTCTTTCCCCACACTTTTGTATTTACAGTGGTCCTTCCTTTATCGTGGGGGTTACGTTCTAAAAATAGCACACAATAAGTGAAATCCACAAAGTAGTCAGCTTTATTTTTTTTTTAATTATTCTATATGTTTTAATGCTCTAAAACCCCTCACATGTATGATATTCTTTTCTAGAATGAGGCATTAACATTTCTCATATTTCTCCCTTAAACCTTTAAAGTTCAAAGTATATTTACTTTGAAGTTCAAACCTTCATAGATTTTTAAAAAGTGAGTACCGTATTATAGAATGAAACCAAAGATCACCCTACAGCCACATAGCTTATACCTACCTTCAAAAAGTCCAACTTTTTTGAATGATGGTTAGCATCTTCCTTTGACCTATAGGTGCCTTTGAGCACAATTGCTTTTATTAGTGCAAAATGTTTTGTCGACTTTGTGAGTTTGTCAGGGAGAAAACTGTCAAACATACAGCACCTCAGAGTCACACTGCTAAAAGTTGAACATTTATGTAAATCTGGTAGTTGAACGCCTTCTATTCTGTACAAAAGACTTGGCACACAGGAAATTGATTGACAAGGGTCAACAGTCCATTAGCCAATCAGGACACAGAACCCAATATGTGTTCATACACTGTTAAACAAAAAAGCAAATGGGAAACAGCAAGGCCACAAAAGGTGAAACATGTTATAGTGCTATTTTCGCTCTATTGGAATTTGAGCAAGAAGAGTTACAGCTGTAACTTTGGTAACAGTAGTGGAAACAGAGATCTACCGAACACTCCTGAATCGACAAGGCTGGTTAGGTTCATTTTGGGACCACCTTTTCAAATAAGAAAGTCCTTCTACTACTTATTTCATTTTAACTGTTGACACGGCAGTTGTGCTAAAATCATTTAAGATGGCCTCAGGGCTTTTCCTCATATAGGGTTCTCCTCCAGTAGTAGCTCTTATTGAAGTCTGACCTCATTTTATTGTTGTGTCACTTCATTGATGGTGAGCGAAATGTAATGTTCCAGACAAGATTTGGTCCTGAACAAACAGGATGTTAATAGTTGTTACAACACTATGTGAACACAGTTTAAACATTAAGTGTCTTAACCTGTGCATCGAGTGGCAGTGGAGTAGATATGACCACTGAAAACAAAGCTGGACCATAGCCTTGAGCTGAATAACAGAATGACTCTGACAATGTTGTGCTGTTTTAATGTCTTAAATGGCTTGTTGTACAGTGCTGAACGCAGTGTGGGGGTCTGAGGCAGGCTGTGTCTGCAGTTCTGTTTGCCTCTACAATGCCTTTCATGTCCCTCATATCAGCCAGCCTTTCATCAGTCCACCCCCGCTGTGCCGTTTCAGAGGAGGGGTCCAGTCGGCGAGCCGGATTAGCTTCCAACTGGTGCTTGTCCAGATTCTGATTCTGAAGGGGGGCTTAACCAACCTCGCCTCAGAAAGAGGAGAGGAAGGAACAGGAGGGAGAGAGGAGAGCAGAAAACAGGAGAGAGGGCTCCTGTGGGGGTAACGCCACTCTTCAGTTGTTTACCTTGCAATTAACGCACTGAATTGTCCCGTGAAAAGATATAAAAAGTCAAGTGTATAGAGTCCAGATCAAAAGGCCAGAGACACAGGAGCAGACGGGTTCATTATAGACGAGGCCTGGGTTGGGGAGCTGCCCGACACCTGCTGTATGTACACACACTGACTGTACAAAGGCAAACACCCATACTATGAGTGTCAGGCACAGGGCACAGACAATGGCATGGTCCAATCAGAAGCAGATGCCCCCTGGAGGTAAATGGTCTAGATTCAGCATGCGTAGTCCCTTTCACACAACCTGTTCAGAGCTGGAATGTTGCACCTTTACTCTGTGAATTGTTGTACTGCCTTTAAAGGTTCATTGTGTGGACAACATCTAATGGTGAGTGTGGATTACAATCAACAGAGTAACTCTCTGATCACTATCAATGGCTTGTTAGAGCCAATGTTAAGAGATTGTTGTTGTTGTTAACTCTGATCCATGCTCAAATATGCCTGGTGGCTGTAGTTCATCTTAAAGGGCTCATATTTTTGATAAACACACTTTGATTAGTCTTTTATTCATTTATTTGTGTATTTGAACCTTAATGGTTCAAAAAGTTTGAATTTTAATCCTCAAGGTGCTGCAAAGCTATGTTTATATTCACTTAGGAAAAAGTCGATTGGATTTCTACAACCTTTTGTAATTCCTTCTTAATTTATTACATCATCACAACATTTTCACATATAAAGCTAAGCTGTACAGTGAACATTTATCTAAGTACAACATAATTGTTTCTTAGCAGCAGTGGTTGTAATCGAGCTGATTACCTGAAATGTTCAGTTGTTGTTTGAACAGGACAGAGCAGCACAGCCAACAACCTGAAGGGGGTGGGGTGTGAAGTGACTCATGTGCATTTAAAGGGCCAGTGCTCAAAATTACCTTTCTGGTCATTACTCAGAAATAGGGTTGAAGATGGACCTGGGTAGTTGAATTAATGAAGAATTCAGACCCAAACATAGCATTTACAGTTTATGTAGACCACAGGGAAATGTTTGAAAATGCATAGTTCTATTTTAACAAAGCAAAACAAAATACACTCTTTTAACTCTCAATAACCATAAAATACTACTGTAGAAATATGGCAGCACAACACAGCTAACTGCACAGTAAATTTTGCAGTGTTAAATCAACACTTAGAGAGTTTATTTAACTTCTTCTAGAGTGTATTTGGTCCCATTGTCTCCAAATTAACTCTCTAAGTGTTGATTTAACACTGCAAAATTTACTGTGTGCATGGAGAGAACCCACTCCCTTTGCAAATATAAAATGCTCTTTCCAAGGCGGCAAAAACACAGTGGTTGTTACTTTGAAATGCTTTTATACCAGTGTAAGAATAATTATAACTACTGTATTTAATTCAGGTGCATCCATCCTTTATAACCTCAGTGAACCGTTAATTTAACATTGAAGGAAATTGCAGTCGCCAATTGTTGTGTGTGAAAAAGAAAAACAGTGTGATATATTGATAACATGGTGGTGTATGTGTGGATATGAGACCTAACACAGATCATTGTAACATATAAAGAAGAAAAAAAAGCTGCACCATGATGCTGCTGTTGTAAATGTCAACGAAGGCGACACCAGAATCATATCATTCACAGTTATTGTTCGAAGCAGCACTGGTGCACCCCTTTCCAACATGTATGGTACACGTCTCACACTGATGCTGATGTGTCATGCTTCTGATTCTGAAATGCTGTCATGCTCTCTTAAATCACACACTTGTGCAGCATTATGCCAGCATTGTGTGGTTTGGTATAAACAGGCAAAGGGGGCGTAATGAGGGGCCTTCTTACCAGAGATGTTAACAGGATTTCAGCTGAACAGGGATTGTGTGTTGTGTAGTGGGGTTGTGGTTAGCACAGGCCCTCCAAGCTGCTGTCATCGTTGCGCCACCCTACATCATGGCCGCCTGGGGACCTTATTTTAGGCCGCACCAGGTGCAAGTGTTTTGGGCTGGTTACATGATCTTGAGTGAATGTGTGTGTGTGTGTGTGTGTGTGTGTGTGTGTGTGTGTGTGTGGTCAGATAAAGAGCTGTGATTGTGCACTGGTTCAGGCCCATGTGTGTGTGTCTGCCTGTTGGAGTCCAGGAAAGGTCAGAGATTGGGTGGAGGTGCCAGGAATAGGGGTGTGAGATGCCTGGGTGTCTCCAGGCCCATGTGATACACACACACACACACACACACACACACACACACACGCATGCATGCAAGGCCTTTAAACTCAAAGATACAACAGAACAAAAGCTGGTCAAAGTGGGGCAGTTTTCTCTCCCGCCCTCTTCAATCCCCTCCTCCTCCTTCTCCTCCTCCTCCTCCTCCTCCTCCTCCTCCATGTCCCTCACGTCTCTCCCCAGCACTGTTTTGCACTCCCCCCCCCCCCCTTTTTTTTTTTTCTTGCTGTCTCTCCTCACTTCATATCTCCTCTCTCCTCTCTCCTCTCCTCTCTTCTCACGTAAACACAATGCTGCTTTCTGGATCTGGGATGCCTGAGGGATAGAGCACAGACAGGAGCCCCGTCACCATGACAACAGCTTCTCTGAGCTGCCTGACACCCAGACGCCATTGGCTGAGGGCTGTTGGGGGAGGGGGAAGTGAAAAGAGAGAAAGAGTGTGTGTGAGAGAGAGAAGCGGGAGTAAGTTAAGCAATGGGTAAAAAAGAGTAATAGGGGTGTATGAGGGGAGCAGTGTAAGAGAATAGGAGATAACGGAAGCAAACGACCCCATTTCTCCTTATGGGGTTGTGCAGCCTGTTTGTGTTCATGTGCAGGTTTGATAAAAAGAAAGGAGAAAGAGAGGACAAAGGAAGGTGGGAGAGGGTAGAAATGAGATGTGGGAGGCATAAGGAGGAGCAGAAGGTCAGGATATGTTAAAGGTTACAGAAGCATGTGTGTAAATGATCTTCCCAGGGCCCTAATAATCATGGTGAAGTGTAGAGGCGGTGTGTATGTAGACACCTATTCTGCTTGGCTGCATGACCGGGAGTCGCTGGTCCTCTGTCACTTCATGTTATTTTCTACAGGCTGATATAAAACTATATTTAAATAACTTTTCTTCTTGAAGCTATATTGAACTCTAGACACTCTAGTTTTGCTGCCTCTGGGTCATGACATAAGTGCAAATATTGTTGACTCTGTTTATCACTTACACTCATGCTCTCTGAGTAGAAAATCAGTATGGAAAATAAGGTTTTATGGCTCTCACTGGACAGGGAAGCATATTGCAAAATCATGCTTCCAGCACATAAATGAAACAATAATGTTTCCATTACATAGATTTTCACTTATGTGAATGTCTTAGTCTGCCTTTATGGTTGAACATGCCTTAATCAGTAAAGTGACCTGACGTTGAGGTGAAAATCTGCAGACTCTACTGCCCAAAGAATATGACCTGATCCTGAATGGATTGGCAGAGGTTTGTTAATGCTGTATGTGCTTTTCATTGACATGATGATGGGCAGGTATTTGATTCTCTAAAGGAACAAACCACCTAATAAAAACAAAGCAAAATTAGAGGCTAAAGTATTAATAATGACATATGCATATATGCTTCTTTGATTTGAGCACATTAGACCTATCTGTGTTTTTATTAGTGTGAGCTCAGCGTAAAAGTATCAGAATTACAGATGCTTTGGTTTTGACCCACAGCAAGTGTGCCGCTGATGTGGCTTAAATATTTTCCAGTGTTTGCATTACTGTACCTGCAGAAAGACTGTGAAATGCAATGCACCATGTTTATGTGTAGCTTGGCAGCCTGCCGGCACTGCTCACAGGGCTAACAGCAAATGAAAAGTGTGTGTGTTTTGGAGCTGAGAGAAACCGGGGAGTGTGTGTGTTTGTGTGTGTGTGTGTGTGTGTGTGTGTGTGTGTGTGTGTGTGTGTGTGTGTATGTGTAGTGGGTCTTCCTGCCGTTCTGTGATCACTGGCATATTTAGACTAATCATTGAAGAGGGGGAGCATGTGTCTCCATGAATATGATCTTGGGTGCTACATGCTGTGTGTATGTGTGTGTGTGTGTGTGTGTGTGTGTGTGTGTGTGTGTGTGTGTGTGTGTGTGTGTGTGTGTGTGTGTGTGTGTGTGTGTCTAACCACAACTCACACAGGGGGCATGTCTCAGTCTGTGCTCACACACGTGTTGGTTATCCATTTGCAGGAGACAGAATTTTACACACTGAGAGAGAGAGAGAGAGAGAGAGAGAGAGAGAGAGAGAGAGAGAGAGAGAGAGAGAGAGATGAACAGAAGAAGGGGAGAGCAGTGAAGAAGTGGAGTTTTTTTTCCCTAAATCAGAACCAGAAGTCAAGACAGAGTGACTGAGCAGAGGCTTAGATAGGGGGTCCAAGTGTGTGTGTGTGTGTGTGTGTGTGTGTGAGTCATTTGCACTGCTGTACTGCTTGATCTGGTCTGTCTGGCTCTGTCTGTCTGTCTGTCTGCCTGCTGGGGCGTGGGGGAAATGTTAGGGATATGCCCCCCTAATGCAAAAAGGAGTGAACAGTAACCATGATTCACCTCAACTAACAATCCTTTGACTAAGGAGACAAAGCCGTCTCCTTTTTCCCTCCCTATTTCTCTCTGTTTTCATTCTTTTTAGTCTCTGGTTCTATGTTCTCCTTTATTTCCTCTGTTTCTTTCCTTCTTGTCCTCTTCTCTAGGTTGCTACTGCTTCTCTTCCTTTATCGTCATGTCTCGGTTTGTGAGTTGTGTGTGTGTACATGCGTGTACATGCCTGTCGTTCCCTCTCTGGTTCTTTCTGTGTGTGCTGATGCTGTGCTATGCTGGGGATATTTCTGTCAGCCTCTATTTATTTATTGATGGCAATGCTGGTGAGAGTTCTCCTGCCTAAATGTGTGCTTGTGTCAAGAGAAAGTGAGGTACTCCTCTCCTCTCCTCTCCTCTCCTCTCCTCTCCTCTCCTCTCCTCTCCTCTCCTCTCCTCTCCTCTCCTCTCCTCTCCTCTCCTCTCCTCTCCTCTCCTCCTTCCTGTCCTCTCATTGTAAATATTTGTCAGACGTCATCATAATGTCATTGCAGGGCCCAACCCAGGAAGTGTTGGCTCTTTCACCTCTGAATAGTCGAAGGGGAACTAGCTCTTGTCGATTTTGGAGGACGAAAGGCCCATGTCACTAAAATGAAAGTTTAAATCATCCCTGAAAGAGCACCTCCCGGATGCTGCTGTCTCTGACAACAAGCTACAGCAAGCTCTGAGCCATGCTGCCTGGCAACCAAAATTGTTCCTTGCAGCAAGAATGCAAATAGAGCACATTAATGTCAGATATCATTGTGTGTCAGGGCCTGCTGAACTCTGGGAGTCTACCGACTAGTGGCCCAGAGGTCAGGAGGTCTAACTAAAACTGTTTATCTCCTGGTGTGTCTCTGAAACACAGACAGGAGGGCAGGGGGGGGGTGGGGGGACAGTTTTGGTGAGTGCCAGGCAGGTAACAAAGTTAGTGATGTTGGGTTCAGGTACAGTTTGCAGAAAGGAAAGTGAAAAAAAAACCCACAGCTGTTACCGTTATTTTGTTCATCTACTCCAATTAGTGTTTGACATTGTTTTAATAGCGCTAAGGTTGGTTTCAGGTAAATAGAGAAGGGAAGACAAACTAATGACATGGATTTTAACACAACTGTGCAGTAATTAACCCTTTAGAGGACAGTCTGATACCCCTTTCCCACTGGGCAAAAACAAAAACATTTAAACCTGCAAACAATTAGCTTTTAGTGGCAGTGGGAAAGGAACAACAACCTGCGTCAAACAACTCAGCAAGTGAAGTTGGTTAAAATCACCTTAAATCGGCTCGGTTCTGATTGGCATGCAGTGGGAATGTCAGACCTGCGTCAACCCACTAGTTTATTTGTTTTACATGATGACATGGGCCTTATGCGAAGCATCATAACGTCACGCCAGTAGGGTCCTATGTCATATCACGCAGCATTCTGTCGCACTTGCGATATCACCATCAATGTGATTCCAGTGAGGAGACATCACCAGATGCACAGCGGGAGAAGTGCAGCTTGTCAGGAAGGTTGTTAGTGGGTCTGGTTAAATATGCCAGGTGACCTACTAATTTTAGTGGAAAAGTGGCTATAGAAATACTATAGATTTATAGTAATATATAACATTTCAACTGTGGTTCAATTTTATTTTATTTTATTAGGGGACCATGTGCAATTTTAAACATAAATGTTGCCATGTACCTTACCAGATTGTGTCCACTGGCTAATTTACATCTGCAGTACAATAAATGGTGGCTTATTGAATGACTAGATTAGATTAGATTAGATTAGGTTAGATTAGATTAGATTAGATTAGATTAGATTAGATTAGATTAGATTAGATTAGATTAGATTAGATTAGATTAGATTAGATTAGATTAGATTTAACTTTATTGATCTCCTGGACAAAGCTCTTAGGGAAATAGAGGTTCCAAGAGCAGCACAACACTGAGCATACACACAAAATAGATCACAGAGCAGTTTCAAGAAAAAAACACCCAACAACATAAAAATCAATATTGAAAAAGAGCACCATCACACATTGGCAGCAGCCAATAATAATGATAATAATAATAATAAGTAGCATACTGTTCATAAGTATAATGTTATTTTATGTACAATATATGCATGTATAATAATAATAATCATAATAATAATAGTAAAAATAATAATAATAATAATAGAATATATTTGCATATTATCGATAGATAGACAGACAGACAGACAGATAGATAGATAGATAGATAGATAGATAGATAGATAGATAGATAGATAGATAGATAGATAGATAGATAGATAGATAGATAGATAGATAGATAGATAGATAGATAGATAGATAGATAGATAGATAGATAGATAGATAGATAGATAGATAGATAGATAGATAGATAGATAGATAGATAGATAGATAGATAGATAGATAGATAGATAGATAGATAGATAGATAGATAGATAGATAGATAGATAATTGCCATGAAATGTTCAAGAAAGGTGCAAGGTGGTCCAGAATAGATCCCATTAAATTTTTGTAAATATAAGTCAAGGTCACCAAGAATGTGTTTTCACAGCAAATGTGTTTCAGAGCAAATCAGGAATTTCCTTTATCTTCCTCTTTACTCAGTTTTGCATATAGCTTCATTTTAAACCCATAGTCTCACGTATTGAGAGGGAGATGTCCATTAAAAGCTAAGGGAGCAGGGTCTGTTGTGCCTGCCATCATTTGTTAAATCTGTTTAGGTGAGGGTTGAAAACACTTGTGAAGATTTTTGGAACAGGCACAGTTTATTAACATTGGTTGTAAGATGTGACTGATCATCTCCTTTAGCTGCAGCCATTTCTCCAAAAACACAGAAATGGGAAAACACTAAACCTGGTTGACTTTGAAGCTGAGACAAACTAAGGAAATGGATTTTAACACAACTGTGCAGTAATTAACCCTTTAGAAGACACTCTGATACCCCTTTAACACTGGCCAAAAAAAGTTCATCTAGTCCAGATACCTGCACTGTTTTGTTCTTTGCCCTAATAATAAAATCCTCACCATCCACAGTCAGACTAAAACTAAATATCAGTGATTCCATGACAACATTACTTAATGAGCTAATTATATTGAATTACTATTGGCGGTGGATTTTTAACATTGGATTGTAAAGACATTTCACACTTCTGCCACATTTTTCATTAAGCAGAGGGAATGTTTTTACTGACATGTCTAACCTGTAACTATATGTGTAGGAAAATATTAAACATCAAACATGTTACCCTGTCAAATTGTGTTATCAGTTATTAACTTATTCATTGGAATGATCCCATATGTGCACGTGTTGGAGTCAATGTCTAAATAAAACACTAAACTAAGTCCATACACTTTTTTTTTTTGACAACTATCATGTTTCCATATCAACAACACTGACATCATTAAAGCATTTCTTACAAAAGTTGTGAACTTGCCCCCAACTCCATCCAGGTGGTATTCCCTCAAACACATCTACATAACAGGGTGCCCCATAAGTCTCCATACATACTGTAGGAGACATAATAATACATTTCATATAAATAAATGGTTTCAACATGTATTTCTTTATATTTCAGATAATCCAAAGAATGAATTTGAATTAAGAGCAGCGACTTGAAATGGCAGTCATATGGATCAAATTATATAAATAAAAATAGTTTATGCTAAGAAACATTTATTTTCCATATGTATGGAGACTTATGGGACACCCTGGACAGAGTCATGTGGCAAACTGGAAAACAGAACACCAAAAGACGAAAACTAATATACACGAGTACAAAACAACAGACAGACCAAAAGAAAAAAAAGACTTAAACCAATCTGTGTGGAACATCCATACACTTTTTTAATACATTGTTTCATCTCACTTGTGAAATTCTTCAAAACCCACATGGAATTTTAACCTTTCAATAATGATAGACCAATAGGGGGTGGGGTAATAATATCAGTTTGTCAGAGCACTGCTGTCCAGACTGAAAAAAAGCTATATTTTTATTAGGTTAACTGTCACAATTTTTGTTTTCCAATTGTAATTAAAGAAGATTTTCTGACATTTGTCATCATTTGATAGAGATCAAATAAATCAGTATCGGCTACAAAAATCAGTGGCCTGAACTCGACTAAAGTTAATGTAGAAAAAAAAAATCGGCCCCAAAAAAAATCCATATCGATCAATCACTAGTATCCAGTATATGTCGATGAAATCAATTACTTTAGATAAAGTGAAACATTGGTGATCCTCTTAAAGCAAATACATTTTTACAGTCTACCTACATTTTGATGATATCTGTCATAATCAAACTGGTTGTTGAACAGTGAGTGAAACAACAGACAGATGTGCAGTTTGATGTTCCTGTTTGGAGCTTTTTTGCATGATGTCATCAACCAGGCATTTGCTGACATGTAAAACAATGTCTACCGGATGAAACGTAAACTAAAGTTGTAGCAGTCACCGGAAAGATTTTTTTCTTTTCCGTTTCACTCTTTCACCCTGTGATCCTGAAAGCCCCCCCCCCCCCCCCCCCACACACACACACACACACACACACAACCCTCACCCCCCCCCCCTCCCCTCCCAACCCCCCTTATCCTATTTTCTCCTTATCAGTTCCCTACAACAGTGCCAACACTCCCTTTCTCTTACACCTCCTCCCTTATTTGGCCACTCATTCTTTTCATTTTTTCTCCCCTTTATTTACTCTCCTGTCCTTTTTCTCTGACCTCTGGTTTTGTTTTTCTCCACATCTTTCTCCCTCCGTTTTCCCTCCTTCTGCTCTCCCTGCCCCAGGGCCCTCAGAGTTTCAGTGAGTCCCACAGACCATCCATTGTCTTGGGAATGCGGTTTGCTGTCTCTCCTCTCACCTCCTCCTCCTCCTCCTCCTCCTTCTTCTCCTTCTGTCTGGCAGAAGACAGGCTAGGTGGTGTTTTGCTCCTGGGTCCTCAAGGCCACTGGGTTTAAAGTCTAAAAACCAAGATGTGGACAGCTGATCAGGCTAAATTTGGCATCGGCCTTGGTGCAAATGTGAAGATTAGAGAGACCAGACAATATTGTTTTCTCTGAAAGGCTGTATGTCTGTAGATGCTCACCTTAGTCTGCTTCATACAACTGCTTGTTTAACTGAGTAGGTGTTAGCACTGAATTCCCTGTGTTTTCTGATTGAAAAGATATTCAGTATACACTTGTGTGAGGAATATGGCTCAAAGCATCATGAAATCATTTTTAGATGCTTAGAAATGAAGTCTAACAAAGTTAAACAGAGGAAATAAAATGGCCCAGCACATAAAAACTGTTTTCTGCAGCAAAGTGTTTTTTCAGTTGTAGAATTATGCACAATGAAAACTTTGACTTTTTTTTGGCCATTTCTGGTGTTAAAGGTCCATAAGAATTCCTATATTTATCTGTATCTGATCTCATTGGCGGTGAGTTTTTCAGAGGAGGTGGTCCACACAGCGGTGCCTCTGGGATACGACATCAAAATTAGTAACGTGTGTGCGCGTTTGTGTCTCGTACACCCAACCCCCCAATGTCTGGCACTCAGGAGGACTGCTCCTATGGGATTGCCTCTTCCTGCCTGGCCCAATACATACACACACACACACACACACACACACACACACAGGCACGTACACTCAAAAATAGAAATGGGGTGAGTGGATCAGACTGGCGTGAGATGGTTTTAAATGTCTGGTCTGTTTCTGTTGCTTGCTAAACATAAATGTTGGACTCATGCTCAGCTCTGCATGGATGGGTGAGAATGTGGTCTGAATGTCAAATGTGCAGCACTGTACCTATTGTTATATCAGAACCTTGTAAATCCCAGTGTTAGGATTTTTTCACATACTCATGCTTTTGGTATTTACCCAGCCCATTTTTCACTATTACAACATTATGTAGATTAATATATGGTAATTCTTTAACTGTTTCAAGCTAAATATGTCTGACTTCTCCTTTGAGGTCCATCCCACTGCCTAAGGTGCTATGGAATATGTATAGTCCTTCTCTAACTCTCTGGCTGCTTTTCACGTTTACAGTATAAGGTACCACCACCACCACCACCACCACTTCCTTCTCTTTTTTCATCTTGCACCTTCTCAGCACTGCAGAAATAATTCCAGTTACGTGAACATAACATGAGAAAAGGAAAGAAGTGAGCAGAAGACTATGAAAGAATGCCAAAGAATAAGGAGGAGGTAGATATTGCTAACAAGGTTGCCAGAGACTCTTTTCATTTTTAATAGTCCCGTAGGAGGTCTGGCTGATAAAGTGTTATGTTATATTATTAAATCTTGGCAAAGTTATATCTGCAACAGATTCCAACAGTAGCATGTGTGAAAGTGAGTCTGTAGGTTAGAGAAAGTGCATAAAGAAAAATGGACAAGATTTCTCAAACTAAACGGACACATGTATAAGACACTAAAATATATATGTTTATTATTAAGGATTTATATTTTTTTTTAAAAATCCATAAGTGAAATATTAAACTTACTGGCATAATTTGAAACTTTTGAGATTATGTTATAAAGTCAGTATCTTTGTCCTCGAGGTCACATTCACAATAAAGCTCAATTAATGTTATTTGAGCTAATATGTTAGCCTTTATTATACATATGACATTTGATACACGTCTCGCTTAACATTCAGTGTATTTCCATCCTGTAGATTTGATCCGTAAACTACAAATTATTCATGTTAAAAACAAAAAAACTCAGATCTGAGCGTAGATATCCAAACTTCCAGCAAATAAACATTTGAAGATAATGTATGTAAATGTCATTTGCACTGCTTGCTAAATGTCATTTTGTGTAGCACATACACAAATATGCAGAGAAGTGTGTACTAAGGAATGAGTGTGTGTGCACATGCTGGTGTTGGTACCTGAAAGAAAAAAAATATTGGGCAGTGTGATGTTGTTATCCACGGTGAAATGTTTGCATTCCTTAAGTTGTTTCTGGTGATGAATTGTTTAACATACCTTTGTGGTGCTGGGTTTACTTCACCCCAGCTCATCTTCTACTTTGAGTTACCGATTTCCTGCTTTTCTCAGAATTATATTTTACAAAGCGCAGATGGTGGCTGTGAACCTTTTGGTTTTCTACTGCTTTTTTGTGTAGGTGGAAAGAGTAAAAAAGTGACAATGAAAGTGGTGGTGGTGGAGGTTGAGGTTTTATAGCTATAAATAGTCTTGCCTGGTTGGAAAAATGTGACATGTCTTATGGATGCGTTGCATTCTGGTCTGTGGAGGCTGGGTAAAGGTTGGCTTTCTTCTTGGCATGTTCACTGAACATTAGCGTAAAAGGGCAGATGATGAAAGACAGTCTTGCTCTTTGATTCTAAGGTACTGACATGAGAACCCACTACTTAGTGTGGATGAACATTTATTTACACTTGTCCTAGAAAGAAGAGACTGAGGAATGCAATGCACGTCGACACTTACAGTTTTATTTAACAGTGTCAAATGTGTATTAGTTTGTGTGTGTGTGCCATCACCTGTGAAGTGGCCTTTTCAGGGATGATCTACCTGCTCTTCCCTGATCTGTGACCCCTCTAACCTGCAAGGCCAGAGTGCTGACTGAAGTCCTGCTGGATATTATAGCTGCAAAGACCCGGTGAATAAAAGCTCTGGTAGCGTGACACCGGCCAGTTATTTCAGAGGACATGAGGGGAGTGGGGGTGGAGGTGTGTGGGGGGGGTGATAAAATCACCCCCCCCCCCCGCTCAATTCTTTTCGGTCTTGTCTCTCTCTTTCTCAGAAACACACCTTTCATTCATTCTCCTGCCATATCATTCATGTTAGGTTTTGTCTCCAAGCTCTAAGCATTCTATTATTCCCTAATTAGCAGCATTAATAATCTTCAATTAGGCATATAGCTTTGAGTGCATGTGCAAGTCTGCCTCTTTCATTGAAGTGTGTGTATGTGTATAATTACGTGTATGTGTGTGCCAATGAGCGTCATCATGACACCCTGTCCTCTGATTCTCTCATGGCTTTCCACCCAACACCAACTGCCTAATGAGGGAGTGAAAGGCCATGAGCAGAGGGGGCGGGCTGGATATCAGTGTGTATATGCCTTGTGTGTGTGTGTGTGTGTGTGTGTGTGTGTGTAATTAAAGAGCAGGACCAGCAGGGGGGACCTGTGTTAGAAAGGGTCACCAGAGCGAGCAGCAGGCCATCACCAACCTTTGGTCATTAACTACAGACACCGCCAATGAAAGCCTCTGGGTGTGTGTGTGTGTGTGTGTGTGTGTGTGTGTGTCAATAAACCAGTGGTTGAATTAGTTTCCGTCAATGCATGTTTTTGTCACTTTTATTTTCCTTGGGGAGTATGGTCAAGCCTTTCTGTCCCAAGCTCCAAATTTGTCTTGTATCAACACTGGAAAGTATATTTTAAACATATTAAAGCTTCTGAAATCTAAATATATAGTATGCCTCTAAATATGCATTTTTGGGTCTTAAAAGTATTAAAAGTGGAGTTGCAAACCACGTTAATTCAAGTGTGCTGTTAGCCTAGCTGTGGTATCCCCATTCATTTCATGTATGGGTCCAGTGGTGCTTCATAGGCAGGGGAGGCGGGGCTAAAAGGTTGGCTTTCAAATCTCTGTATGCAATAGGATGGTACTACAACCAATCAGCGTAACCTTTAGGATGACCTAGTTAGAGCATCGGAAAGTTCACAGGGGAGTCCAGAGGAAGGTACAAATGACTAAACAAAATTGGGGATTATGGAGTTTAACGACTGTTGTTGCTTCTGTAAAAAGATTGCTGACGTTTTCCCACATTCTTCCAAAAGTTACATTGAGTGTAACTGGACTGTCCCCGCTAGCAAATTAGATTTTCCACCGCGGGGCTGTCTAGCGCGGCTAAGCTAATCTGCTGTCCCACTCACATTAAACTGCTACCATTAGCTACCACCTGCTAACTACTATAAATTTTGCCATTTTTGTAAACATGCAAGAGCACATTAGGCTATACATTGCCCATGTAAGTAACATACTTTGCTAGAGTTGTGGAAGAATTAACAATAGTAGAGAGATAAGATAAGATGAGATAAGACTATTGATTCTGTCATGGTGACAATTCAGTTGGCATCAAATACAAAAAATAAAGTGCAGGGAAGATAGAAAATAAGCTGGAAATATTACTCCAGTGTGATTTATGGATTTAATAATTTAAAGCCATATTTCTACAGGCTTTTTAGAAAATGACTAAAAGTATTTGGCCATGATTTGTGATGAGTCATTTGAAGGCAAGACGAGATGTTTAAAACACCAAAAATAAAACCCATGTTGAGCTAAACCAAATGGATCCAAAATAACTCATCACTCTACTTGCGTCATGTGCCGCACGTCTGTCCTGTCACTCTGTCTGAGAGTTTCCACATAATATTTACAGAGACGACAGGAGACAGGCAGCAGTATTTCTGCATTTTCGTGTTTCACATTTTTTGCAGGTGTCTGCTTCGTAACCACGTGCACGTCTACAAAAATGTGTATTTATGCGATGTGTCTACACTCTGGATCCCTGTTGTCTTTTCTGTCTGGTGGTGTGTGGGAATTGCCATAGGTTGATTGGTTAACTTGAGAAGGCGTGTGGGGGGAATTAAGGCAGGTGCTCCAGGGCAGCAGGGGGAAAGCAAGGCGACAATCCCCCCAGCCATAGCGCCTTCCCTCTGGGGTTCCAGCTCAGAGCGGTGCCATGGTTTGCTGGGAGGCAGCCTGTGGCTCTTGGGGCCCTGATGCTGGGAGAAGATGCTGCAGACACAGAGGTGGTGTGTGTGGAAAACGGTAGTGTGTGTCTGTTTGTTTGTGTTTGTGTGTTCTGTGGGGGATCCCAAGCAGATTTGTTTACCGGTAATTAATTCACCTGATTGACATAACAGCTGCTGGAGCTATGGGAAGGCAACAGCATATGTGTTTATTGGGGTGTGTGTATGAGTATTTTTGTGTGTGTGTGCGTGTGTGTGGGATGTACACTATGCCACAGTGTGTACACATATTTGTCTACATACCTGTTGTGTGTATGTATGCATGCCTGCACAGGGAGCGGCCCCTATCATTGAGGGCATTTCGATGTTGCGGGGTTGAGAGGGAGGTTCCTGGCAGAACAGTCCAGCAGCTCTCCCGTCTTCCATCGATTAGACCTGTCTGTCGGCCGGCAGCCCTGCTTACACACTCACACTGCCTGTACGCTAATCTTTATAGAGTTGACGTCACTGACAGAGTTACTGGAGCACTTGAGGCTCAGGGAAGAAGAGTATTGTTAGAGAAGGACAGGAAGCTCGGAGAAGAGGGCGATGGCAATGACAGGAGTGGCATTTACTGAGGAACATTACAGAAAGTAGAATCCACAGGAGAAACTGAACAGACACTGCATCTGTTGTTCACAATTCATTCAGACACAATGTATGTAGTATGTATACATACATACTACATACACACCTACATACACAAATACATGTATGTGTGTGTCTATACCCATTTTAGTCCTCCACAGACATCAGCCTTTACAGAAGGATTACATGTTTTGTCTGATTAAACTCTTTCTTCAATCACGTTGCATCAAGGACAAAATTCTTTACATTATTCACCCAAACTCGTCTTCCTTTTCAGCAGTATCCACAGTTTGTGCTTTAATGTGTAACTGTGAGGCTGACGGTGAGAGAGGGAGAGAGAAAAGACAGATGATGATATAAACAGAGACACAGGGAGCCCTTGTGTGAATAATGTAAGCTCATAAATGAGTTGGACTGGACGTTCTCTGTGTGTGTTTGTCTCTGCATATGTGAACTTTGTGTTCAGAGCCTTAGGGTGCCAGTGTGGACTTTTAACATTTTTCTGTGTTTGTGAACACTTAAGAGTGCTTCTGTATGTAGGAGAGATGGAGCCGGTGTGTGGGCTGCTAAAGACAGTGCGTTCAGGTCAGGCGGGTCAGGCTGAGCACTTCTGTTCAGAAGGAAACAGAGGCTCACAAACACACACATATTCACAGAGACACTCAACACAACCACTAACAGGTCGGTATCAGTGTTGTTGTGGCCAGCAGGTAGCGGTGTGTTGGCCTGCTTGTCTGGACCCAGATAACAGCAGATCCATTACCCCCTGGAAGTCGAGGTCTGATCACTGGACAGATAGAGCCGCTCACTCACTGTCTGTGGGCCGTCCAGCCAGTGAGCTAACTAGCCTCCACTATGGCACTAAAGTGGATCACAGCCAGGGGCCAAAGGCGAGCAACCAACCCCCCACCCTGGTAGAGGAAATTATCTGTTACATGCTCCTTTTTCCTTTTCTGTTTACTGTTCATGGTGTAAAATCCCCCCATTGTTACATGTAATGAATCTTTATTACAAAAATCATACAGAATGTCACACCAGGATACAGAAAGACAAAACAAATGAATTTATAGGAATGATGACACGAGATGAGCCCACTTAAAAGATGAGCCCATTTGATTGGAACAAAGATTTTCAATAAGAGACACTTTGAATTAAATATCACAATTATTGAATAAACAAAAGTGTTTCACTGTCTTCTTTATCTTACATACCTTTAGATGTTCCTCCAGATCACATTGAGACATGAAAAGGCACTAGTCAGTTTAACAGCCTTGGGGAAAACAAAGAGAAATTTGTGTGTTTCAACGAATGTAATGAACCGTAGACCTTGAAACTTTAAATAGACAGACACAGATGGGAATAAATGCACTGCTTTGCATTAGGAAAATTACTTCATTCTTAATTAATTCAAAACTCCAACATGGTGGAGGATGTATGGATGGGTATTGAATTGAAATTGAATATTTTACACTGTGAACAAGCAGAATCATTAATTACAGGTGCTCCCTAAATAGAAATAGCCTTTGTGAGCAATTGGTTTGAAATGAATAAAGGTGATTTTTTTGTGAAATGCAGCTCTGATTTTGGTTCAACGGTTTATGGAGGTAGAGATAGTGAGAGAGAGAGAGAGAGAGAGAGAGAGAGAGACAGAGAGAGTGGCATGTGTGTGGAGTTAACTCTGTGCAGGTATTGTGTATCAGGTTTGTTTGTGTGCAGAGAGAGAAAAAAGAGGGAGATAGTGGCAAACAGGGCAGCTATCAAAAGCCACAGGCTGCTTTAAACTCCATCTGTTTTTTTTCTTTTTCTTTTCACATTATTTCTTTTCTCTCTCTCTCTCATTCATCCTTCTACCTTCCCTCTCTCTCTCTCTCTCTCTCTCTCTCTCTCTCGCTGCTCTCTGGCCATGCTGATGATTGACGGCCTGAGGGTTTTAATGGGCACTGGAGAGCAGGAGCTGAGGTCGGGGTTGTCATGGCAACTAGGAGAAGGGGCCTTTTGCTGCTGCTTCACCTGAGTACTGTGGAGCCTCGTTGGCTGGCTGAGGCAGGCTGCAGCACCACACGCGTACACACACACACACACACACATTCACACACGCACACAAACACGCACACACACACACACACACACACACTTGCATGCCAGTACCAGTCTTCCTCCTCTTAACTGAGATGCCCTGCCACTCATCCACCCTTCTCCCTTCCTTCTTCCTCACTTTTATTTCCGTCCTTTTTTCTTTCTGTGTGTCTCTGGTCCCCACTGGTCCATTAATAGATATCACTGTCTGATATGCCACAGCTAGTTAATTATGTGGTACTGTTTTCGTGTGCCTGTATGTAAATATACAGCGTCTATCCCATTGCCCATTATTCAATAACCTCTTTCAGTTATATGCTTAATTAGGTCCAGTTGAGATCAGAAATGTCGCAGAACAATGTTACTCCCAGTTTTACTCATTTTCAAATGTCTCCTTTTGAGGTAAACACCAGCCGTAACTTTTACAGCAGATATAAAAGATTGCGATAAACACATTTTGACAAATAGTTCATGTTGTTGTATTGAACGATGTTGTGGCGCGTTGCATGTTTTGCTGATATTGTTCAAGCTTTGTTTGGAAAGAGCTGAAACATACAAACATAAAAGGAATGTGAACACACTTAGACCGATGTGACAGAAAATATCGATGCAGAGTCTAATGGCACGACTGAAGTTGTGGTTTCAAGGTCTGTTGTATTTTTGTTCTCTTGGCTTGCAATCTGTAACAAATAACTAAGTGATTCTCAGTGGTTTGAATCCATGATGAAAATCCACAACAGAACCCAAAGTCCACTTAATTGTATCTACGAAAGGAGTTTCGTAGATATCATGTTTGTCACCTGACCGCCTCTCTCAGATATCCTTTGTGTTAATGTGATAATTTGAAAGATATTTTGTTTAGAAATTCTATATTTTCCATATTAATGAATATCAGGAAGAGGAAGAACTGATTTGATTTTGGATGATTTACCATTTCTAGATTGTCCACAAGGGGCCACTAAAAAGTTTAAAATCACTAAACACTCTTGTTCATATCTCTGGAACTATTTTTCTGATTGACTTCAAATCAAGTGCAAATGAAAGGTCATGACCTAGGGATGCTGCACACCTTACATCATTAAGGACTGAGGGTGTTTGGGGATATACCCCTAGCTAATGCTTCTGATGGCATACGCCTAGTTTTTTTTGTTATTATTATATGTTTATTCAGGTTTTTTGCTGAACAACAATACAGGAAAACCATCCATATTAAAGGAAACACACAAATGCACACAAAAGAAAGAGAGAAAAAGAAACATTAAAAAAGAAAAGTGCTGGGTGAGTCGGAGTACTTTTTTTTGGTACATACCCAAAAAAAGGGAAGCAGTACATTTCAGTCTTGACTACAGTCACTTTCATCCTGGGTAAAGTGGTGTAGGATGGGCTGCCACATCATATGGAATTAGTTCCATGTATTTGAAACATCATATCTCAGTCTCTCCAGGTGTAATACACCTGTCAATTCCAACAACCAGTCCTTGAATGTATGCACAGATTCTGATTTCGACAATTTTAATATGAATTTTTTAGCAATGACCATCCCATATATGAGTGTGTTTTGAACAGAGAGGCTTTTGTCCATTAGAGAGAGTAACCAAAATGTGCAATTCTAGGATCAGGGTTTAATTTTTTTTTTTTCAGATAACCATTTGAAACACTTTTATCAGTGTGAATCAAAATGTTCCATATGCAAATATCATCCCTGAGTCCAGCTGAGACGGTCATCCTGGGTATGGACTGTGGGAATTCCAGTATGGAAAATTCCAGTGTAAAAGCAATTTGTACCCAAGACCAGATGTAACCAGAAATGACCTAATCACCATATCGGGCTCAGATCCACATGGCACAGGCTCACCTTATCAATTGAACCACTCTGTGATATATCAGGGACAGGGACTTCTTCTCTTTGCCTCAAAAACTATTCACTGTCTTTCCATTGTAGACAAATGAAGAGAACAGTCCCTCATTGATTACATAAAGGTTTGTCACGTCCATGTTTGTTGGATAGCTACAGAAATCCTTCCACACCACCATCTACTGTTTTGGTCCTGTCATACCCATTCGATCTCGGGCACCAGCCCTCATACATACTTGTAAACACAACATCTGCAGGACATGTGTAATCGTATCCAGGTTCTGAATGCCTGGTCTGAAAACTGTCTTTCTGATGCTTTTCTACAGCATTTGGACTGATACCATTAATACACATATAAAGTTTAAATTCATCCTCAGCAAACGGTTCTTCACTTATCAACCTGTCGCCACCATTTGAGAATGTCTCTCTCTCTCTCTCTCTCTCTCTCTCTCTCTCTCACTCTCTCTCTCTCAATGAAATCAAATCAAAGGAAGCTTCATTGGCATAGTAATTAGTGTTATATATTGCCAAGACAAACATATTTACAATAATCAACAAAAAAATATACAGTAGGTACAGCTGTACAAGATAAATTAAAATAAATACCTAAAAAAATAAAATAAAAAATCCCTGAAATCTCTCTCCCTCTCTCTCTCTCTCTCTCTCTCTCTGCTCTTGTCTGACCAGTGTGGATATGCCCATGTCTACACTATATTCCCACAGATTCACACCCTCTTACCAGAGCAGTGTGTCTGTGTGTGTTGGTGTAGTACCGAGTGGCCCCAGGGCCTGTTAGTTAGTGTCTGGGCCGTGTGGGTCAGCCGTGTGATGGAGGGATTGTTTGCTCTGGAAGTGAGTGAAGCTCTAGTTACTGTGGGGGAGGGGCAAGGGGCAAACTCAGTGTGTCTGACTGAATATGTGAGTCTTTTGTAAAAAAAAATATAAATCAATAAATGAATTGAAATATACGTACGAGTGTAAACACTATTGGCACTTGTCTTGGGCACATGGTTGCTTTATAATTTCTCTACCAATGTGTCAGGGATGTAAATTAGCTCCATATCCTATAATATTTGCATGTAACTTTTTTGTTTCATTTTATCATCAAACTGGCCATGTGTGAATATCGAGCTCTGACACAAAGTCGGGACCAAATGCTGTCAGCATCAGCACCTCTGAAGAAAACCAGAGCAACGAGTGTCACATCTGTCTTCTCCCTGATGTTGAAAATCATTATAATTGAAGGAAAAGATGAAGGAATTACTGCCAGGAATACATTTGGAAGCCATATTCAAATTCATGTTGCATGCAGAATCAAACTGTGTACCGTGTGGATCAAAATTATTATATTGTTTTATTTGTTTGCTTTATTTATTTGTTTTCTTATATATAAATATCCACAGGCAGCAAATGTCATGAGAAAAGCAAATGATCTTTTGTCTCGTGAAACGTGCCATTGGCACTTAGTATAAATATGTATGAAAGCACAAATATCGAAATTATTATCTTTCCTCCAATTTGATCAACTGGGACAAATTGCTAACAAAGAAAGCTTTTGTGTCCATACCACCAGTCAGAGGATCCTGTGGACAGGCAAGCAGCTCTGGAAAGTGACTTAAATATTGTCGGAAAAATCAATGTCATATAATGTGCAGTTTGTCACACAGTTGCTTTGACTGTGATGATTTGAAATATGGGAAGCCATTTATGAAACAGAGTATATGATTAATGTTAAATGTGTACATATAAAAGTACACACACACACACACACACACACATCTGTAGGCGTATACATGGATCAGCCTCTTATCCAGTTCTCTATATCCCCGTATTCAGCCTTAAATGAGTAAAAAAAAAAACCTAGCACTTATTGAATGCTGTCATTTTATATTGTCAATAATATTTACATGAACCTGTTGATCAATGATTCTTTGAGCAGAATTTGATTGATCTTTGATTTGTTGAGCAGAACAACAACTAAAGGAACTGAAAAAAGGAATTTTTCCACAAATTTGATATATGAACACGATGTAAATTATTCAATAGTAATGATGGATTAGATTTCTATAATGCTTTTCAAGGCACCCAAAGCACTTTACATTACAGATCCATGTTTCATTCACTCTCACATTCACACTCCGCTGGTGGTAAACTACATCTGTAGCCATAGCTACTTTGTGGCAAACTGACAGAAATGTTGCAGAAATTTGTGCCAAATGGCCTCTTCGACCACCACCAAACAATCCACAGGAAAAGAGGGTAAAGTGTCTTGCCCAAGGACACTATTCAGCCCACAGGTTTAGGCTGAATAGGACAGAGAGGGATTTGAACCACCAACTCTTAGATGACAAGTAAAATGCTTCCAGAATAAAACAAATTAAATTTTACCATGTGTATTGCTGATAAAGAAAAGTCTTAAATGCTGGTTGGCTCAAGGGTCAAAATGTGAAATTCTTAGAATTAAATAAAGAATAGGTTTTAGTCCAAAGGAATATTGGTCCTAGATCTACCAGATCTACCAGGTCTACTTCAAAACACTGTCTGCACATTATGGTCATATCACTTTACAGGTTCTTTCTAGTGGAATATTTATAAATCCATTTATATACATGTACATAAACCAACATATATGTGAAATTACACACCATCATATACATTAAAAACATGAGCTAACCAGAACTTTTGTCATTTTTTAAAATTCATTTTATTAAAGTATGTAAGATTTAGCGCATTTAATGTCTTTCTAAAAAATTGTAGAGCAGTGTAATGCATTATGTATCATAAATAGATCTCATCTATTTATAATTCAACAAATCTCTGTCTGTAGTGTGTCCTGTTTGTCTGTGGAATGCCTAACACCTTTGCAAATCCACCAAATGATCCAAAATTTGGAGGGTCACTTTCTAGTACTATGGCGGATTGCAGTGCAAAGTTTCACACCATTACGACATAAAACAACAAAGATATTAATCTAATTTCATTGCTCTTTCTAACTTTGGCGCTCTGAGCATTGCCATGCAGATTTCCTAAGTCCCGCCTCCTGGTTTGGCTACGGCTGCACCGTAGTGCATTACTAATGACAACTTGCGGCCACAGCAAGTCCGGTTGTCACCACGGCTATTATTACGGTGCATCCGCATGAGTTAAACTAGGTCCGTTATTTACTAAATTAACAGGCGGAATGTTTGATTCACCTTCAAGTTAACATAGCACCAATGTTAATGACTGTAGGCTACATTATTAATTGCTCATCCGCTGTTCAGCTTTACTGTATCACTTCACTTTTAGACCCTTTTCATTTCATTTCATTTTTTGGTTTGTTTGTTGTTAGCCGTAGTTTAGTAGGCGTACACACATTGCTCAGTTTCCTGCTTTTTGTACATTCAAGTCTGAAAGTAGACAGTGATATTTGAGTGTCAAATGAGCTACTGGTGGCTCACTTCACGGCCGTAATAATATATCTTCCTGGGTGTTGATTGGTGTCACCTGTGTTAACATGCCACAAACAACTACAGTGGTAGGCTGTCTGCCTGACCTGAAACTTTGTTTTACTAATTCCACCAGCAGTAACAACTTACATCATTAGCATTATCATACTGATAGATTCCAGTATACACTTCCAAAACAGCCCCAACTAATTATTATTATAGTCTTTCTTTCTGCTCCTTTCAACTCATTTCACCCACTTTCACAACACATTTTCTACGGGCTCAGCACTAGTAATACAGATACCACACAGTTGCATTCACTGCTTTAACAAAAACTGTCAGAAAACAAAATTCTACTTTGCGATCTATGAATGTCATTAGACAATAGCACTACTGTGATGCTAGTTGATGTTATCTCAGATTTCTGCAATCAGTGATGATAATTTCATCACTTAGCACAGTCAACATGGTTGAGGTGAATCCTGCTGCCAGCCACATCCTGGTGTTTCAGCAGCTGCTGCTCACAGGTCCTCAATAAGTGTGAGTGGCACACAGTTCGGCCTTCTGCTCTACACCCTGGGTGTGTGAAATATGATGTTAAGACAGCGCTGATGAAATATTGAGTGGTAATTTGATTTGAGTATTGAATTGATGTATCTCTGACAACTGAAAGGTACTTATGTTGTTTTGCACAGTTATGGCAACACTGTAGGTATGAATGATTATGATGAAGTGAATCTATAAGCAATGTGTGACATGAAATGAAATGACATATGTGAGAGGCATCGATATATGTATGTGTAACTGGCATCATCAAAAATGTCTGTGTGGATTATCCTGTTAAGTTCATGTTCAAACTTGAGGCTCCAAAGGTTCCAATCCAAACCTTGGGATGAATTTAGTGTAAAAAAAAAATCCACAGTTAGGACTGTGGTACTCATTCACGTCTCACAGATGATAATATTATACTATGTCTATAAATGATGAAAACTTCCAATTCTTTGTCTTTGTTTTTTAGTCCAAAATGTAGGAAAATGGTTACATTTACAAACTATCCTAACCTGAACAAATATGAACAGCCTGAAATGTGTAAAGAATATTACACACAATTTTAACAATTGTCTGCTTCTGTGAGTAAGTGTTTGTGTCTTTGTATATGTGATCTATAATGCACATGTAGAAATGACAAGTTGAGGCAGAATATTAAAATGACACTTTTTATTGGAAGTATTTTTTTTCCCCCACTTCATTTGCATAGTTAATAAAACTAAGTATTTTCATGATTTAATGTTTATTTGTTTTTTGGACTAAACCAAAGACACTGAAGATCAAATCAGGATGAATGTAAGACCCCTGTTATAGAGCTTCATTTTGCATTTGTTATGAATGAGGATGCTCGTCTCTGAAATTACAGGAAAATCCAGATGCTGTGAATGTGTAGGACTTTTAGCCCATACCTACATTTTGCTGATGTCTTCTTGCTTCATTTTAACATTCAGCTGGTTCAGAAACAGGCCAATCGATGTGGCTGTCTGTTTTAGTCAGAGTGAACTGAACAAACCAGTTCACTAGATTTCATTGTGAAAATCTCCAACTTAACAAGATAGTTTGGTGCCTTTCAACAAGTAATTTACCACCACCACCACCAAAACAACCCTACCTTTTGAATCATCTGTAATTCCTCATTTGTTTGCAGAAAAATTTCAGTTCAATAGGGGTTAAAAGTTATTGTAGCAAATAATGAAAACCTATTAATGTACTATTTTTTCTCTATTTTTCAACCTCTATTACGTATTTTAATACCTTTCCAATTGCTGTTTTGTTCTGATCCATTGCACGTGTGTGTAAACTGTATTTGTTTTTATTGTTTGTTTTCAGAGTGCAGCCGCTGCACCCAGTCCAGTGATGGGCAACATGCCACCTAATGATGGCATGCCAGGAGGACCCATGCCTCCAGGCTTCTTTCAAGTAAGAATAAGAAGTTTCTTGCTGACTTCATCCCTCATTCCCCACCCCCACCCATCACATGGCCCCTCCACCCCCTCCCATAGCCATGGTTAAGCCTATCCTTCTGTCTCCTCCTCCTTTTTTAGCCTCTTTAGCTGTCCTAATCCCTGTCCAGATGTGTTCCCTTCTCTGTCTCTGCCTCCGTCCCATATGTCCATGCTTGGGTTGTTAACTCCTGGTGCTCTGTCTGATGCATCTGACCGACTTTGAGATGTGTATTATCACTTTGTTTTATTAACGAATATATGAGGAGAGGAGAGGAGAGGAGAGGAGAGGAGAGGAGAGGAGAGGAGAGGAGAGGAGAGGAGAGGAGAGGAGAGGAGAGGAGAGGAGAGGAGAGGAGAGGAGAGGAGAGGAGAGGAGAGGAGATAGTTTCCTCTGGTTTGTGTTGCTTCACTAATTCCTCCTGTCATCGCTGCTCTCTGAAGGCTGTCTCTAAGGCTGTCGAGGTCACACACACTTTCTCTATTTCCATCACACCCTCCTTTCTCTCTTTGCCAACACACACACACACACACACACACACACACAAAAGCCTTATTTAACACTTTGACACACATTAAACTAGTAACACTTTCAATATTGAGGGTTTTTAATATCTGCACCCTAGTGATTTTCACTGAAGGGACAGAGGTGAGAGCAGAATTGAAGAAGAACTTGTACTTAGAATTTCTGTGGTGGTTACTTTATTTGTTAAATCACGACAAATCAAAGCTGTGGAGTCAGTTTTTTGTTTTGTTTTTTTAGTTGGAGGAAGAAATTAAGCTATGTATTTCGATTGAATGTCATAACAGGCAGACATTTTTTTTTGTGTTTACGCCTCAGATCAAATGTTTAGCCCCAGCGCTGACGTTTGTTTATTGAAAAGAACTCTGACATTTGGCTTTTTTTTCTATGGGTACAATTACAGACTCTGCTGACCACACTTAAACACTCTAATTAAACATGAACTATTTTGGTAGTTGATTATCTATTTTTTTCACTGTTCCCCATAAAGTTTGAATAGTTTTGTTTTCAGAGACATTTGTCCTTTTGTTTATATTTACACACAATGATTTCATCCTTTACACTTATACAAGAATAAATCACATTGTCCCAATTATTTCATGAGAAAAGGTACAAATATTTTATTACCACTTTATTATTATTTATTGAGGTATTATTTTATTTCTCCATGTATTTACTTCTTTATTAACCTTTATTTA
>CM035786.1:34328974-34333974 GCA_020466265.1 Siphamia tubifer
CACATCTCAACACATGGGGCAGTTGAGTCCACCCTGTAAATAGTTTGATGATTATTTGGGATTTCTGTAGGTCACAGGATTCCTGCGGGATCCCTGCAGGATGGGAATCTGTTTATTCTTTGAGTGAGAGTGACATGGCAGGAAAAAAAAGTCAAGTGGAGCAGATGAGAGTCAGAATTGTAATAATAGCTAGGCTTTTCTTTGTAAGTCATTCTATTAGGAATAGTGTACAATACAAAATATAACCAAACATCAGCACACTTGACAAACGTCAGATGTCAGAGGTGATTTGTGGCACTTGTGACACCTGACAAGATGACTTCCTTTCTGTTTCTTAAAAGAACATGGTACAGGAACAGGACAGAAAATATGCTGGCAGTGAGATGGGGCAGGAGTGAAAATACACTGCTGTGTCATTCTACTCCTGTAAACACAGAGGGCCAGATCCACAGAAGGATTGCATGGCTTTTGTTGGTGCAAATCAGTGCAAACAAGACAAAAAATATTGGTTAGGATGCACATAACACCTGCTTAAGGTGGAATTTTCTGCATATTGAATTGACAAACAGATAGTGCCAGTGTAATTTGTGTGTATGTAAATGGCAGAATATTCATTCAGCACAAAATTTGCCTCTTTCTATGCAAATCAGCCTTGCCTAATTCACTAAAGACCAGCACAAATTGCCACACACCTTTCACATAATACAAATACTGCTGAAAGCTTGGGTGAGTGCACAAACTCACCTCTGAATCACTGTCTCTCCATATCTTTCTGTTTCTCCAAATCTGCCAGTTTGTAAGGTTTTCAAACGTATTAAATCAGTGTTTAATGATGTCAAGTGCAAAATCTTATTTTGACTATTAGATGAATCTGGTTCCAAATATGTGTTATCTCTGCATTAAGTCCAAAAAGTGCTGATGATCACAGTGTTTTGTAACATATCTGTGCTTCCTTAGCGTCTTGCAATTCTGGATGGTAACCGCTGCATAACACGCAACAGTAATGACCATCATATCCAGTCTTGTGTGCTGTTAATGATGTTACAGTTGCTCTTTCATGTATAAATTCACTTTTTCTTGAGGTCGGTGACACATATCCAGGTATAACATTAAACTGACCACTCTAAAAGCTTTTGCATAAACCCAGATGTATTCAGTGATGCATAACCTAGTGAGACATAAATCAAACTTGTATCTATTTTTGCCAGACATTTCAATAGAGTGTGCTATTGGCATGAAATACTGTGGAAAGATGAAAGTTGTTTTGTGATGTGCAGAGCTTAGTCTGTGCATGTTTATTTCTCATTAAAGGGGTTTGTGCTGTTTCTGCAGTTGTCCTGATGTGGCAGAAATGCAGAGAAATGCCTGAAACAATAGAAATTCTAACACAAAACAAGAATAGATAGCAGTCACTTGCAAAACTTTATAGGTGTATTAGCTCCAGTACATTATCAACATGAGATCTTTAATGATTAGGTCCTTAAAACAGAGCAGACTGAGGGTCCAAACACTGTTCAATTAGTAGGCACAATCCATTTTTTGTAGATTTGACATAAAGAAGTAAACGTGGAAGCCATGGGTTTTTTTGGTTTTTTTTACTTTTAAGAGGATCTCAGTACTGATCTGGGGCTTTGTCTCTTCACACTTCACATAGATTGTAAATTAGAGCACATTTTTAAAAATGTGCCAACATTTTACTGGAATTTCAGTGCATTTTTTTAGATTGGAAAAATGTGGGTGCCTGGTTCAATATGGGGGACAGTTTAGCAATCACACCAACAGACTGAAAAAACTTTGTCTGCATTTGTATAAATGTCTGTGCTATTGATTGGCCAATAAGGATTTTTTTGGAGCCAATACTGATGCAGATTTTCTTTAAATTAGCCTTAGCTGATGACCAGTACAGTCAATATTTGGACCTGTTACTGATCCTTTTTTTCTGTCAAATGATAGCAAATGTCAGAAAATCTTCTTTTAAAGAAAATATTTATTGAACTTAAAATAATATTACACTGGTAAAGACTGATAAAAAAAAAAATAATAAAGAATGGTGAGGTAGAACTGGTAACATTTCACATAATAAAACTTGCATTCAGTTAAAAACAAAACAAAGTGTAGTTAATTCTTCACCAATACTTAAAATTATAAAATAAAAGTGTGACAATTAAGCTAATAAATATTACTACAGAAAAATACATATATACATATTTCAGTGTGGACAGCAGTATCTCCAAGAACATGGATGTGCTATAAACTTTGTGAGCTACCAGGCAGCTACCAATACAACAAAAAAAAACTAAATATTGGCCCAATAAATCGACCAGCCAATATATTGCTCTATCATTAGTCTGTGCCCTTCTTTAATACTATAACCTGATTTAAAAAAAAAAAAAAAAAACTATCCACATATTAACCCAACTAGAGGATAGTAAGGTTTTTTTTTATTATTATTATCTGTCTGTGTCCATCATATTTTACAGTTTAAAGTCTGTTTCCAATAATTGCACATCCATCTTTCAGATCATAGTGGCATTTGACATTTGAGAGAAGCTTCACTTTTACCAAAATTGCGCTTGTTTCCACCACCTTCAGTGGACACACCCTCAGTATATCAGGAAAAAGAATACTGCTTATTTTTACACAATTTTGAAATCAAATTTTATACACTTAACATTTTATTATTCTTTTAAATTAGGCTGGGTGCTTAATAACCACATTTTCTGTCGCGTGACAAATACAGAACATGCATTTATTAGTGCTTTACACAGACTTAGAGATTAGATGGCAGAGGAAGGAAGGGCAAATGGGAAGGATGTGAAAAATAAGGAGATAATTTGTGTTGGTTTGAGAATCTCCATATTATATACGGTGCATTTTGGTATATAAGCTTCGTCTCTTTCCAACAAAAGTCCATTGCTGCTGCATCATGGCCCTCTGGGGAGGACAAGCAAGGGGGAGATGATGGGGGAGGGCAGAGGCTGCAAAGAGAGGCAGCGTTAATGACAGGGAGGAGGAGGAGGAAAGAAAACGGGGAAAAAAAGACACTGGGACAGTAAAACGTCATTAGGAGAGTCCTTCAACAATGTTATTTATTTCTCTCCAGAGTTATAGGACTAAAAAGAATGACTAAAGTGGACCATTGATGGCTTCACTTTTTATTTTCTGCCCTTGTTTGATGAGTTAAAGGGATTTTTTTTTTTCTATTTTACAGTATATATTTCTTGTACAGCAGAAGTATAGTCAACTGGACTGAGGAAAAAAAGGGAAAATTAAACGAATTGTGTTAGAAACAGGCATAAGTAGCAGTGTTCAGCTATTGTGCGGGGGGGAAGCAAATTAAATAAAATGTGCTCTTTGGAGATTTATATGGTCCATCTGTCAAATAATGCCTGAAAAATCCCTCTTGTTGACCTTATTCTCTGATCTACACTTGGTACATCAGGTACTCGAAAACTTAATGCGCTCCATTAAGTCTCTAAAAACCAGTTAGGGTGGGGTAGTCTCTTTCTACTAAACTGGAATCACTCCTCTTGCCAAAAAAAGATCCAAAGTCAAGGGCAGTGTGTTTTACTGCAGGTAATTGCAGCTCTTCAGGGACAACACCAAAAAGCACAACAAGAGGATTAGGTTTGATTACACATTTAAGAACAAGCAACAAGATATCAAAGCAAATTTAAGAACCTGTTCAAAGCTGACACATGGCTCGCACATGGTGAATTAGGAAGACATCTGCTCTCAGTAATTTATTTATCAAAGGTGAGACTGATCTCTGGGTTCACTGTGGCCAGTTGTATTAAAAAGATGCAAATAAACGTGGCCTGAAAATCACGTAGAGATGATTGAAGAATGCTGGCGGAGGTATTTCTTATGCTGCGGGTGTCAAATGTTAAATGCAGATCTTGTTTGTTTGGTCAAAGCTTTCTTCCGTTGGTTGAAAATTTTGGGTGGCTACAGGACAGAAAGATAATTACATGGTTTTAGTGGCTTTTTTGGGGCACAAAACAGCAGCATATATTGGCCAAACTGTTAGACTCTAACAAAATGAACGACGACTGTGTTCATTGTCTTTGACTGGTTGATAAAAGGCGCACACAGACTGTTTATAAAAGCTTTGTTCAACATTTTAATTTCTTTCTCGACTATATGTGAACTACTGCTGTGAATTGGCAATTCAGAAAGATGGGAGTGCGTGTAAAACTTCTCACTTCTTCCTGATCTAAACCCATTGAGGAAATTAACCATCTGTAACTGTTTTCATTACTGTTTCTTCTTAACAGTACAGCTACAAAACTGATTCCTAACAATTCTCCTTGTCTGCAATTCAGACTGTTAAATATGATATTTTCTGTCCATTGTCTGTACCAACTGTCGTCTTACTCCAGTGTACACACGTTGATAACAGTCACTTCAGATAAACAGTGCTTTGAATGTAGTCTTTGTCTCCTACTGTGCATGCTTCATCCCTATCAAGAGCATATTTGCTATACAGTATGTTTTATCTGTTTAGAAGCAGGCGTGAGAACTCTAAACACTGGAATCACATTGCAAATACACAAACATGTTCTTGTGTGTTGTTGAAACTTCAGCTGTAAGCAGTGAGTACTGCTCTTAGCTGGGGAGGAGATCACAGATATATATAAATCATTTGGTGCCATCCTAACGTGTTTAAACGGCTGTCAGCATTTCACTGCCGTCCTCTGGGAGAAAACACCCCTGATAGCGTGCTTCCATCTCTGAGCTGACGTGTTGCCATGCTATATACCATGAGCTAGCAGGAGACCTACTGCTGCCACTGCCGTTCTCTCTGGAATGTTAGCAAGGAATGACAATGAGTGTGCACTTCGTGTGTGTGTGTGTGTGTGTGTGTGTGTGTGTGTGTGTGTGTGCGCGCGCGTGCGCACGCATGCATGCATTTGGGAGGGAACGGGGGTGTTGTGCTGTTCCTCCTGGCTTTGTTTGTTGTGTTCAGTGATGCATTCTCTGCTTTGTGTTCTTGCTCT